>JADLZL010002144.1:0-102487 GCA_015844335.1 Chrysopogon serrulatus
TCATGTGCCTTTTCATGTCTAAAGTTCTAATAAATATTGACGTTATCCACCATCAACAATTATTCCTTGTGTTGCATGGGGTCAAGGTCGAGAACCATTTTGAACTTCCAGTCATGTGGTGGCGAACATCCGAATCAATGAGCCATGTGTTCTCCAAACCTCCATCCTACATCAATAAAAAGACATAGGATGAGCAAATGGTACACCACTGGGGTTAGTAAACTGAGAAGGATACCAGTGATGCATCATTTGCCCTGAAAAAGTGTTAGGAAAACACCAAACACGTCATGTCCCATTTGAGAAAAGCGATCACCACGAGAGGGAAAACGTGGTCCGCTAGAAGTGTGGGACACAAAAGCACCGCCACGAGGTTCATAGTTATATTGACCATGACCTGAACCCCGCCGTGCACGACCACCGCGTGGTCTCGCAGCCTGAGGCCTAGCACCTTGAGGCATGGCACCTCTAGGCCTAATAGTGCGCCTCTGAACAGGCGGTACATGTACACCATGGGGAGGACGGTACATGTTCCGGTTGTTCAACTCAAACTCACGCTTCTTATCTCTCTTCCTCCTAAAGCAAAACTCAACCAAGTGACCATCCCTATGACAATGCTCACAATGGTACACCTCTCTCATAGGTGTTTGGCTCACTTTCTTGTGGGTATGGTTCACTCTTGGAGGTGGCTTGGCTTTAGGAAGGGGTTCCTCAGAGATGGAAGGGAGTGTGTCAAGTGGGTTACTTAGATGGTTTGGTTTTGGAATCCACACTTGTTTCTAGGGTGGAGCTCTTGGAGGCTCTTCAAACACTCCATCTTTGGTGGAAGGCACAAGTGGTTTAGGTGGAGTGATTTTGAGAAGCTTGGGGTGGTAGGTTTTTCACTCAGAGGCACTCCACTACACTCACCAACTTTGTCATAAAGATCATCACCCTTCCCACCTGAAGCGAAGCCTAATTCCGGTCCACCAATTCCCCTCCTGAATTGGTTGACCATCATGCCAAGTTGCGGCTCACTACAAGATACCCAACTCAAGATGGTCTGAAGGTATATGTTTTCCTCCTCGGTACGCACCTTGTCATGCCGATAATTGGCAATCTCTAGCTCTAAAGCTCTAAACCCTCACAAAGAGCACACTTAGCCACACACTAGTGCTATCTAAGTTGGCCTTCTCAAACAAAACAAGCTTAGCATTCTTCTCTACCAACTCAGATTGCAAGTCCGAGCAAGACTTGCATGCACCCAACAAGCCAGGTGAAGCACGCACACTATCAAACTCATCAACCAACTCAGCGTACTTGGTCTGCAGACTAGCAAGATCAGCCATGTAAACACTACAAAACTCACACTCTGGCTCGTCAGACACTATGGGAGTGTTCTTAACTAGCTCAAGCTCCTTAAGCGCATCTTCTAGCTTAGCCTTGTACTCTTTTCTATCACTAGCAGCACGCTTAAGCAACTTATCTTGACGAAGCAAAGTAGCAGTCAAGTCATCAACCACAGCGACAAGAGCATCGACGGAAGGTGGTACCTTAGATGTGTCGTCGTCGTCGCCAGGAGCATCGTCGTTGCCGCCCTCCACCTCGTCACCAAGTGCCATGGTGCAGAAGCCTCCATGGGTGGAGTCGGCGAAGAAGCAGAGTCCGTTCAGCTTGTCCTCGACCTTCCTCTCGGACTCATCGTCGCTCGAAGTGGAGGAAGCATGCTCGTCGTCGGAGTCGAGGTTGCTGAGGGAGGCAAGGAAGGCGCGCTCTCTTGCCTTGAACTTCTTCACAAACTTGCGCTTCATCGCTTCCTTGTCAAAGCCTCCCTTAGACTTGTGCTTGCCGGAGGTGTACTCGCGCTTCTCCTTGTGCTTGTCGGAGGTGGACTTGCCAAAGGAGTGCTTGTTCCGCTTGGGACAGTTGGCGACGAAGTGGTCGGGGTCGCCGCATCCATAGCATCCATCCTTCGGTCCACCTCGCCGACGGTTCAAGCGGTTGTTGTGGAACCGCGAGAACCGACTGATGACGAGAGCTAGCTCATTGTCTCCGAGCATGTCCAACTACTCCTCTGTCACTGTGATCAAGGAAGACAAGGTAAACATCGCAGAGGAAGGGTTAGCGGAAGAACTAGAGACACCTTTACCTGACTCCAGCGCCATAGTCAGAGCAGAGGGGTTGCGGATCTTGGCATGGGTCTGGTTGTCGATCTCACTCGACTTGAGCATGCTGAATAGCTCATCCACTGTAAGAGTGGCATAGTTGGGTGACTCAACCAAGGCCTGAAACTTCGAATCCTAAACCCTCCGATCCAAGGCATGTAGTAACTTGAGAGCCTGTAACAACCCGAAATTTTACACAGCACAAAAATCCCAACTACAAAATTTTTTCTTAAACAATCCATGTTTGATGATTGCCATTTAGAGAAATTAAGCCTAGCCAAGCTTAGGGATGGATCCTAAATAGAGCATTATCTTATGCATGTCAACATATTACTTGTTGCTATTATCACATGTGAGCAATCCCTTTAGTATTTATGTAAATGCATCTTGACAAACATGTATGATTTGGATCTTGTTGGATTCCTGTGATGATAAACCACTAAACTATATCATAAGACAATAATCTAACAGATACCTGAGCTAGAAATACACTCTCATCATTATTTAAATAATTAATTAATAAGACTATGTCTATATACATGTATATATTATTATTAATAATACCAATAATATCCCAATATATGGGAATATACCTAAACCCCCACCAATACCCTGCTGGACTCTATGTTGGAAGCTAAGCCCTAATTACAATGGCAACTATGGTTAATAGCTTGTGTAGATAAACAAATAAAATAGAAAATGAATAAGAAAGAGAAGGGAGAGTAGAGGGGGAAGAGGCCCAACCGGACTGCACAACCCAGCCCAGCCGAAACGCTCCTCACCCCTTTTTCCCGCTTTCCCTCTCCAGCGCGCCAAATGGGCCGGCCCGGCCCAAGCCGCTCCCGCAGCAACACAGCAGCGAGCCCACTCAGCACGCAATGTAAGGCGCCCCGCAAGCAAAGCCGTTTCCCTCCCGCGCCAACCGGCGAGTGGGGCCGGACGTCGGCGCCCGCTCATCTTCCTCCTCCCGCCGCCGGGACGCATCGCGACAGCGTCGCGTTACGCGCGCGCCAGTGCCTTGTGGCCATCCACGCCAACCACCTAGCCCCTCGCAGCTGCCTCACCGCCATGCAGGACCCGCGGGTCACGTGAAATGCGTGACCTCGCGCGCGAACTCTGCATGCCGCCTGTCGATCGCTGTTGCCGTGACCTACCCTCCTGCTCCGCTATCTTAGATGCCAAGTCGAATTGGCCGCAGCCGCTGTCAATTGGGACCCGCCGCGCGCAAGAGCAACCACTAGCGCTCGCCCGAGCCGCTTGATCAACTCGAACGCACGATCACCGTCCGCCGAGCTCCATTGGTGACCCGCTCGGCCTATAAAAGCATGGCCAGCGCACTAGGGTTCCTTAGCCACTCGCCGCCGTTCGGTGGCCTTCACAAAGTCCTGCCGAGCCAAGAGGAAGAGAGGGACGAGAAGGGAGAAGCGGAGGAGAGGAGGCCACCGGAGTCGTTCGCCGCCGCCGGAGTTGGAGACGACGCCGCGCACGCCTACACCAACGAAGCTGCTCTGCACGGCTCTGCTCCGAATCAACACGGCCATGAGTCTACACTGCACCACTAGCCTTCTTCTCCGCCACCGAGGTGAGCCCGCCGTGCCCCTGTCCAATCCCGCCCGTTCGCCAGCCATGGCGCTCCACCACCGGGGCGCGTAAGCCCGAGCCGCCACCGGCTCTGGTTCACCACACACGCACGTGCACGGACTGCCCTAGCCGATTGGTACGAAACCACGCACACCGATGAGATTGATAAGCTGTGTCGCCGACATGGCCGTGCTCCGCCACGGCGAGCCGCCGTTCCGGCAATAGTAGGCCTTCATAGAAGCCGTAGACCCTGGAACCGGACTCAACCCACCATGGAGTATGCCGTACGCACGCTTGCGCCTGCAGAGGCCCCTAGCCGAGCCTCTGGACGAGACCATGCCGCCGCAGCTGCGTTCCAGAGCGTGGCTACGCCGCCACGGTGCACGGCCATGTCACCGCCGTGCGCCGTTGTGCCGCTGCCGTTCCCGTCAAACCAGACCACCTCGTCGAGCGATCAACGGCCGTCGAGATTCGCCATGAGCCACTGAGCCGAACCGAGCACATAGCATGCCTGAGCACCACTCCGAGCCCTGTCCACGATGCTCCAGCACCGACGGCGAGCCGCCATGACCGCCGCCGCACCAGGGGCGCCGCCGTGCCTTATGGTCAATGCCGATCAGCCGCACGCCCACCACGAACTGCCAATCGACTGGCTACACGCTCAATTTGGCACTAGAGGAGCCGCAACCCCGTTCTCCCTTCACACCGACGCGGCGGAGCCATCACCGTCGCGGCTAGACCTTCTCGGAGAACCACCGCCGCCGTGTTTCACCCTGACGCGTCCGCCTTGGCCACCTAGTGCTAACACGCTGCTTAATTGGATCGAAGAGCCATCCGAGTGCCCGGAGCGCATGCTCATCGCCGGCAGAAGCGCCGCCGCTGCGGCCAGATTCACCGGGAGCACCAAGTCGGTCGTAGAGAAGCCCGCCGAGACCCCCTGGTGCCTTCGCGCCCATGAGACGAAACCGTGAGCCACTAGAGCCGTCTGCACGCGGGCTCGCCGCCGGTGAACCGTGCGGTGGCAAGGAGAAAACAGAGGAGGGAGGAGAAGAGGATGGCGTCGTGCACCCGGTCCATGTAAACCAAAGAGAGACAGAGAAAGGGTGAACCTAGTCCACGGTACTCCACGTCTGTGGTCTATAGACCAACCACAGCCGGTCCACCGTGAACCATGCCGCATAAACCGAGCCCGAGCCCAGATCCGTTTGGCGACGTGGCGCTGCTAAGAAGCCGACACGTGGCGGGCCGACCCAGCCCCGCCCGGCCCTCCAGCCCATCCGGGCCCACGTAGAACCCACTGATGACGTCACACTGATGCCATGCTGACGTTAGCAGAGCCAAGTGGACCAATCATAGATTGACACGTGTCACACCAGGGTTAAACCAGCCTTTTTATCTTTTTTAGAAATTGATTAAACTTTGGAAATTCATAACTCCTTCATACGAGCTCTAAATTTGGTGAACCAAATTTCTAAATTCATCTAAAATCGAGCTCTATGCATTGGAGTCATGTTTGAGTGCATTTGGATCTTTTCGCAGTTCATTTGTTCTTTGTGCCCTCTATAGGCGTCGCTAATGCGACTATATTTGTGCCGTTTTAGAGTCAGAGGAGGAATGTGCCGAGTACGACCGTGACTACAATGAGGAATTGGGAGACAACCGTTTTGAAGGTGCCACATTCCACCCACTTCTCGTAGATCCTATTATGCATTGCAAATGAGTAGTACTGCTAGTGCTTTAATTACTGTTGCTATCACCTGATTAGGGTTGCATGGTAGTACTTCTTGATTGCCATTATCTTGACGCAACCTTGCCCCTGCTCACTCGCTGTTAGGCTAGACACACGCATGCTATCATGAATACTATTTTGATCTCTATTACGCTTTATATCTTGATGTGATGCGTGGTGGAAACTATTATATATATAATTAAGGCACGTGGTGCCAACCTAAACCCGATGGATGGTGAGTGTGCTGTGTGTGTCTTGGGTGAGTGGAGGGTGAGGGTTGTGTCGACCGAGCTGGGATATGTGACGAGCTTGAGGCGAGTCTTGCCGTGTGATGTGACCTGGGCATCCTATAAGATGAATACCTGTGGCGGGTATATATAATGTGATGTGTGAGGTGGGATCCTGGGTGTGAGCCTGTTGAGAGGTGGAGCCCAGGACAGGGGTGCTGTGGTGGCACGTAAAATAGTAAACCTGATGAAGATGTCCAGCTTGGTCAGCCCTAAGGACTTACTAGTATCCAGACTCACCGGGAATCCTTGTATCCTACACGTTCTCCTGTAACGGGAGGGACAGTTGGACTACTTGGTAGAGTGATGCCATTACTGCTAGGTTGTGAGGTGATAGGGTGGGCGGTAGGATGAGAGTTGCCCATACCGTCCTAGATGCTGGTACCACTCGGAGGGCCCGGTGCTATGCTTTCCCAGTCTCAGCTATGCCCGAGAGGTTATCCGGAGGTTCCCCAGAGGCTGAGTGGTAGGATGGCATCAGTCTGTCAAGCAAGCAGCCGAGATGTGCCTAGACAGTGCATTGTCGAGGATGGCTATCTTGTGGGTATGCGAAACCTCTGCAGAGTGTTATGGTTGATCGATCGATACATATACCGACTTGTCGGTTATGGACCTTTCCTGGGACCTGCTTCACTAGATAGGAGATGAGTCCTTCTTTTCTCCCCTGTGTTGTGAGATAGAGCCGGTCAAGGACCGTTGAGACAGGCCGAGTGGGAGTTGGCCTGTCGACACGAGTGAGATGAGATGTGGTGGATGAGGTGGATGGGTGGTACGGGATGGATGGATGGATGGATGGTGTGTGGATGTGGTGTTAAACTTAAACTATATACATACTTATAATATACTACACTTGATAGATATTGCATAGGAAACCACAGTCAAATATAGGTTCTCTTGATATAACCTTATTGCATCCAGTTCCACAAAGCATAGCAAAGCATAGGGTGGAAATATGGCTAGTACATATCGTACTGATACTTTGGCACGCAGGTTCTGAGGAGGCTTACAACTTTGAAGGATTCGATGGTTAGGGGTTTCGTCGCTACACTCAAGTCGTTGGATAGAAGTTGCTTCCGCACCCTCAAGCTGTTCCAGTTGATGCTACTCTGTGATTCGCGCCTGCTGGAGTTGTAATAAGTTATCATAAACCCTTCTATTTGCACTCTATTATCGTTGTATGGATTTGATATTCGACTGGAATATGGGTAATATGATTTAAAAGATCGTATTACACTTCGACTGTGTGGATTTTCTCTTCGTGGAAAATCGGGTCGTTTCAGAGCCCTCTCATGATCTCATAGGGTAGCTGAGCCCTGTTTACTCGCATCTTGTTCACAATCGACTGAAAGCGAGAAAAAATCGAATCGATGGTCTCACCATCTAACTGAGTGAAGTTCTCATACTCACGCTTGTATGTTTTAAAGAGTCTGGTCTTAACTTGGGGAGTCCCCTCGTGATAGCTCTGAAGCTTCACCCAGATCTCTCGAGCGGTAGTATAGTGAGAAACTCGCTCAAACTCAAAAGGAGAGAGACTCGAGCATTACGAGCTTTGCTATTAGTATCGTGTTGCTCCATTTGAACAACATAATTCAGATCCTTGCAAATTTTCCAAACTCGTGAGCCAAGACTCTAGATATACGTCGACATGCGTATCTTCCAGTAGGGGTAATTCGATCCATCGAAAAACGGCGGTTTTCCCGAACCGCGCTCCATGTCGCCTTCTAGCGGATCACGAACCGATTAGGGTGGAATGATCCTTAACCGGCTCTGATACCAATTGAAGGACCGAAAGTGGCGACCAGAGGGGGGTGAATGGGAGCCGTAAATTTTCTTGCAAAAATATTTAGGCCGCTGTCCCAAATTCACCGCCAAAATCGCAAACAAAATCTGATGATGTCCACGACCCAAATGAGTGGGTGGATGTTCCCTAGGAACACAGCGGGACACCACAAACTCAACACAACAGACGAAAATCGAATCGGGACTCAATCGACCACTCAACAGATAACACCGGAATTTCTCACCCGAGAAAATCAACCCACTTAAAATTCACCAACAAGAACTAGACATCGCCATGAGACATCCTGCAAGACAAACACAGAGCTGGATTTGCTCAACACTCGAAGGTGCACGGCCTACCAGCACCAACACAAAGCACACCTGCAGAAAACAGGATTACCCAAGGTTCTGAACTCAAGACATTAAGGCAGAGATGCCTTCACCAATGACCGTCGGTGCTTGTCATGCAAAGACGTTCAGAAAACTCAACCAGAGAGATAAGCAGAAGCAAGACAGCTCAAGTGGAGATATCTGCACTCCACCTAGCAGAGCTCGTGTATTAGGCAAAGGAGTAAATTAATCAGTAGATCAGCAAGCACTCAATCGTGGATTCTAAATCAAGTAAAAACCAATTTAATATTCCAATGATTAATCAATAATTGTTCTGGTGCTTCACGGAAGCAAGAAGCAAGCTTGTGACCAATCAAAACTAAGCACGGAAGGAAAATACTTTTGCTTGAAAATGACGGTACCAAAAGAATTTAGCAAGTCTGCTGCACTTCCCATTCAACGAAGCTGAATGCAAGCTGCTCGCTAGACACGTTGCTTCAGCAAAAGCTGCTGCATCCACTTTCTAGCACAATCCCACGACAAAGCCGCAAGATCAGTAAAGAACGAATAGACAGAACAGCGGGGTCTGCAGGTGCAATGAATCGAGAAGAACAAACAGAGAAGAGTGGCGAAGGCACCGACGGGCAAAAATCGACACGGCTGCCGGGGAGCTATCCGAGCACTCAAAGCTGCTTCCCATGCATCGGTAGTGCAAACGCAACGAAGAACAGAAAGAGGGCAAGCTACGAGAAACCAACGAGATCAAAAGAGCTTCTACCGAATCGACCAAAGACCGCTCAAGACTCGACCTCGATGGGTGAGCTCACAGATAAGAATAGCAGGGTCGGGATATGAACCTCCACACAGTCACACAACTTCCTGGCGTTCGCACAAGAACAGAGAAAAGGAACTGGCCGACGCCAAGAAAGTAAGAAAAGCAGCGGGCAAAAATTGAATAGAAATCCAACCAAATCACTACGACTCGATCCTAAAACTTGCACAGGCAATCACCACGGAGTAGGTAAGCTATTCCCAAGAAATCATTGCGCCAATCAAACTCTACCTTCAGGATTTTTCAGATCACGTGCACAAACAAAAATGGGGGAAAAAGGGAACACAAATTGAGACAAACAAATCACAGATAAAAATAACGAATCCCCGAGGGCACGAGGAGGATTCGGGCCTCCATTCCCACTCGAAATCACAGCTCAAACAACCACGAATTTTTCAGTTTTGATGACCTTTCTCACATGAACACTACGGGAGGAGAAAACCTAGGAGAAAAGGGAAAAACGAAAATGGGAGAGGTGAAGGGGTAAGGTGCTCCCCTCACCATACTTATCGACCGGGGCTTATTCCAAATTTCAGTTTTGCCCTTACATGACATCGAGCGTACTACCTAGCCCAAGGACATTGTAGTACAACTCCACCGAGCCGGACAGATATTTTGATCCGACGGCCACCGCGCCTTTTCACCGGTAGCTTTACCTCGATGCGACCTCCCAGATGCCGCCACGTGCCGTCCGTCCGCCTCGGGACCTCCGCCAGGGTTTTGAGGCTCAACCCAGAAACCCGCCGGGTGGTTTTGAGGCCCAAACCACCGAAACCCGCCTCCATTGGTTTTGAGGCCCAAACCAACAAACCGGCCCATGTCCTTGCACTTGTAGAAGCCAAGTGCCAGCAACACGATCCCGCCTGGCGATTTCGGGTCCCTCAGTCCAAGTCTCGATGCGTCCGCCCTTTCACCGCTCCCGGTCCATTCGGCGCGGCCCGCCATCACTTGACCTTCACCTCACCGTCGACCACCGCCTCTATGCACGACACATGCACAACACAAGCCAAGACACATGTGGAACTCGTGGCTTTCACCACCATCAGTAGCACCCATCCGAGATGCTAGTAGTTGAATCAATCACTCATCATCACAACTGAACCACAAGTATAAACCTTGTGTTCGCAAATTGATTTTACTAGATGCCTCAATTTTTTAATCAGTTCAGATGTCCCAGTCGACTGCCGCAGTTAATAGGCGGCAAAGTCAGCCAGGCTGCTCATAGAACAACCTCTTCTGTTAATCATTAACCGAGGTGGGTGATATAATGCAACAGCCTCAACTAATCCACACTAACCGTGGCGAATGCCTAACCGAGCCATTCACCTTAAGGCAACCGCCATAGTTAATTTTGTAACACCAATAACCATGTAGTTGCTTCATTAGAAAATAATTTAACTTTTTTACATGAAATCAAATGAAGACAAACTTTAGATCAAAATTAAAGCCATCGATGAGATCTACAACTTTATAATTGAAACCTTTTTAAATTGAAACAGGTTATGGTCCCAAAATAATGCTATAATTGAAATTTAAAATTATCAAATCATCTTGAATGTTGACATGATGTATACAAAAGCTGTATTATTCAATAGATGTACAATTTTGTAGTTGAAAAGTTTTAAATTTGAAGATGTTTAGAGGCCTAAATGTGTGTTTGAATGTTATAGATTTTAAAATTAAATTTTTTATTTCCTAAAAGATCTCAAATGTTCAGATAGTTAATACCAAAGTTCTAGGGTATTAACAAGTTTTTGATTTAAAGTATTCTAGAGTCTCAAATATGTGTTTGAAGTTTATATTTTTAAAAACATATTTTTTGAACGTTTCAAAGTATCTCCAATGGAGATACATCCTATACCCAAGTTGTTACTTGAAAAGGTTTAAAACTTTATAGTTAAAAGTTTGTTCATTTGAGTTTATTTAGTACCTAAAATATCCAATATAAGACTATAGAATATTAATACAAAAGATAGTGTATATTATATATATAGATGAATGTGTGTGTGGTGCAGTGGTAGGACTTCAAAGTGTTGAGAGCTTAGGTCATCTTAAGGCGCACACCTCTATTAGTGCGACTAAGGTGGCCGCCACTATTAATCGATTAATCTAGGCAAGCGGTTAATCACCGTGACGAGCAAACCGATCGTGTAACACCCCCAGGTGTGAGCCACAGGTTTAGCAGTGGATTTGGAGTGGACAAGTTATGCCAAACTAGTATATTGCTCGTTCTATCGCTATGGTGGCCTCTAGAAAAAATAAAACTTCAAACTAAAATAAATAGCCTCTTCAGGGTCTTCTGGTTCGGCTGCCTTTAAAGCAGGATGTCAAGGCTGCGGCTGCATGTCGCTGTGAGAGCAAAATTCTGTAGTGCCCAACATTGCTCTGACCAGAATGCCTGCTTGACCTTGGTTTTGTCTGAAAAAAGAAAGAAAGAAAGAAAGAAAGCAAGAAAACAAAGCAGATATCAACATCACTAATATAACTCCACTAGCAACAAGTAAAAAAAGAGGGAATTCCCTGTATGCCATTTTAAAAGATCCAAATGACCTGCGTACTATTGAATTTTGAAAAGTTCCTCAGTACCCTCGTCTGAAGTTTTTTTACCCGTGTGCCATTCCGTCACCTTTGCCGTTTGATTTAACGGAGATAGCTGTTGAAAAGTTCCTCTATACCCTTGCACGAAATTTTTTTTCCCTACATGCCACTTCCATCTATTTTACATATAAAATTAGCTAACGGCTACCGAAAAAGACACTTTTGCTCTAATGCAAAGAAAATTATTCTTTTCTCTGATGCCAAAAGACACTTCCAATAAATTTGCAATGTATCAAAAAAAATTCAACAATTTGCACGTGTCCAGGATCCTGGTCGGCGGGGTGGATGGGTACCCATACGCAGCCATGCCGCTACAGAATGCGGACCGTAGCACCGCGTATGCGGTCAGGGGCAGGCGGTTGATGACCGTGCCGGCTTCCACCACCGTCCTGCCCGCGAACGCCGACGCCGGCACGCTTAGCTGCTACCCGCCGGCAGCTGACAGCAGCTACGTTATGGAGAAGCCCGCCGGCGCTGCGCCGGCAGACGGCCCACCTAGCGTCAGTACCCACGGTGGACGGCTTCATCGGGAGGCAGTAGGAGAAGACGCCAACGTAGATGCCCACCGTCTGTTCCACGAGGCGATGGCTGTTCGCAGCCAAAGCCGAGGAGCCCGTCGATGCCGGTGAACAACCCACTCTACGTATGGCCGCAGCTGAAGAAGCAGCCCCGCACCGCGTCGTTCGGTGCCAGGGTCAGCGTGTTGAAGCTGTACACGCCCATGGTGCTAGACCCATCGCCGTAGCTGAGTAGAATTTTTTGGTTATCACTATTGTCCAATGTATTTAATTTAAATATATTTTGTTGTCACAATTGTCGAATTTTTTGGATGCATTGTAAATTTGTCATATTTATTAGAATTAGAATTTCCTATGTGCACACATACCAGCTGTCATAGTGATACAGAGAAAAAATAAAATTCTTTTTTGGCATCAGAGGAAAGAATAATTTTTTGCATTAGGCAAAAGTGTTTTTTGCTAGCCGTTAGCTAATTGGCATGTACGGAAAAGAAATTTCGTGCAAGGGTATAGAGGAACTTTTCAACTACCGTCGACGTTAAATCAAACGGCAAAGATGATGGAATGACACACGGGTAAAAGAAACTTCAGACGAGGGTACTGAGAAACTTTTTAAAATTCAATGGTACACCGGTCATTTGAATCTTTTATAATGGCATAGGGAATTCCCTCAAAAAAAATCAGTGTGGAAGACGATGACCTATGGCATTTTCATGAAATTAACCCACCACAACCAAGCACAAAATCAATCAGCATGAAGGAAACCTATATCATTAGTACATAGATCATTTCAGAGGTGAACATCCATTTGTACAGGTGGTTTGAGTTAATGTACGCCACAGAAAATCAAGAAGCAGGCCCTAGCTGGAGAACCACCTGGTAAACTCAATCTATTTATACTGGTGGGTTCCCTTGTATAACATGTTCCCATCCCTAATGTGATAGGGATGGTGATCTCTGCTGCGCCAGTGATCTCAGCTGGGACGGCTTTAAGACAAGCTGACTGGAGGATGGAGGGTGTCATTACTCGTATGAGACTGCGACACCAGATACTAGACTGTACCACAGGAGAAGTATGGCAAAGCAAAAGCCCGGCCCAAGAGATTTGAGCAGTCCAACAACCGTTATTGTGGACCTGAGTTGATCAATGCCTGAGTGATGCAGACGTCAAAAATACTGTATCTTGCTTGATGGAGCCATGAATCATTGACCTGTCCACACTGGAGGTCTTCACTCTGCTTGCCATCACGTATGTGTGACAATAACTTAACCCTTGTTTAGATTGCAAATAACTTGCAATTCTAAGTACTGTAGCATTTCGTTTGTATTTGGCAAATATTGTCCAATCGTGGCCCAACTAGCCTCAAAAGATTTATCTCGTGATTTACAACTAAACTGTGTAATTAGTTATTTTTTTACTTATATTTAATGCTCCATAATGTGGGTATAAATTGATATGATGGAGAGAGAGTGGAAAAACTTACGCAAATTTGGTGAATCTGAACAAGGCCTTAAGATAAAACAAGAACGGCTTGATTGTTATCCTTTGGAATATATATGACAGAACCTGATAGAACAATAATAATCATATAAATTATTTTTTGAGCACCAACATTTTTACATTAACAGGGACATGTATATTACCTAATTTAATTTCGTTATATGCCTGCCATATGAAAACCAGAAAAGTGATGATATATATGACTTTGTATGTCACTAGTGATGAATATGCCTCGGCGTATAGGGCCATGAAGTGGCCCAATACATTTGAGTTAATAGTAGAAAAGCTCGTCGCCAGTGACAACACCGATGGCCAAGTTGTAGCATCGTCCGTCAATTTTCACTGGATGAAATTTTCCATGTACCGTTTATTCACTCCACTCCGAACTCCTCCTATACAGGGATGGATCCAGTGGTAGGGTTGAGTCAACATAGGTCCAGTGGCCGTAGAGGGGATAGAAGGGTTGAGTACCGCTGAAGAACTTCGACTCGACTCAAACGCTTGTCACATGGTGTGGATGGGTCAACCCACCACTATGGGTGCCCTAATCACCCGACATGATCACACATCAGAAGCAAGCTCGTGATTCCCGATGCATCCCAATCTCATGTATGCCAGCTCTTGTAGTACTGTAGTACTAGTCTTTTAACTTTGCCTCTAGTTTTGCGTTGGAACGTAACCTTGTTGTGCGATCGAGTCTACGTAAAGAGGGTGAAGCAAAGCAAGCAATCAAGAAGGGCTCTTCACCACTCTTATATATGGTATGACCCGCACTCGTTCGCCAGCCAACGAGAGGCATGTGCATCCCTGGAAATTGAAGCAGCAGGTTTTTACTGCAGCGCGATGCTCCTATTTACCACAAACTTACGCACAGAAAGAGAAAATATTATGACAGAGAGTTAAGATTAATAACACTAGAATATTTCTTTTTTCATATTCTTCCGATCCAGTATATGCTGATAGTACTATGCCTTATCAAATGGAGTATGTAAATTATCTTCATTGAGGGTGGGTACTGAAAAACGATGAATTAAAAGCAAAGGCATCTGCTCTGAGGCTCGTTGCCAGTTTTATAAAATTGTCAGTGATATAAAGTTGTATAAATGATATCATTTACACAAAAGATTTCAAATCGGATCAAGAAGTATGTGACACACTCTTCCATACTGATCAGCTGGTTGTCTTATAATCAAATCAATGGAGGTTGGTGTCCATTCAGAGATATACAGATATCCTCAATTGTCTAGTCTTCGTCGTTTTTGTTTTGAAGGTTTCTTCCATTTCACGTGCTCCCTCTCAAGTCAGATATAATATGTCCTCTCTTTCTAATTGAATAGGCGTTCTGATGTGGTTGCCCGGCACAATATGCCCATTTCGTTTAACAAAAAAAGGTCATCCTCTACAGCAACAAATTATTTGACCATTTTTAGGCTATGACCATCCCACCGGATTATGTTAAGCTGCTATTTTTGGGCTGTGCCCAGGTGGGCTGCAAGCTAGTTTTCTAGTACTAGCAAATATGACTCTGTGTTGCAACGGGAGAAATAAAACAGTATCTCTCAACCAATAAACTTGATTCAATTCAAATGATCATCCAACTTCCACCGTTAGTTACTACAGCTCAAATCCAGCCTATTCGAAAATACACGGCACAATAATGTTAAATTTGGTGTCATAATATTTATACTATTTTCTATAAATATGATCAAATCTAAAGTAGTTAGACTTAGATAATTCTAAAAATTGATCTCATTCGAGTGGAATGAGTACAAGAAAGTTTTCTAAACAATATTAGCAGCCGACGGCAAGGCCGTGTGCGGTGGCATATGGAATTTTTGGGAAAGCTTCAAATCAAAGCCAAGGAACACAATTGAAGGCGAAGGGTCTATAACGATCTTAAGGGAGGGTGGAAGCTCACCGTGTGCTCAGGAGGCGGTGGACAGAAGATCCAAAAAAAAGGAGGCGGTGGACAGAGGTTCGAGGATGCAAGCCGGCTTAGGCACATACAGGAAGGGAGAGTTATCTTTTTTTTCATTCTTCCCCTCTCACCACACAAGACACAACTTATCTTCTTGATCGTATTTGTATTAAAAAAATTCTTGAGTCTTCTCGACCGTATCTTCTCACACAAACCTCGGCCTTGTTTCTTCCTGTATTGATGCCACACTTTGTCTCGCCTAGCTCCTCTCATGTAGACAGCTCGACCGCGCCTACTCTCGGGCAGCTCCAGCACCGACAACATTGGCCGCCTTCTCCATCACTCCGGACTACCTGAGCTCCAATGCTCAATCCACCTTCGCAATCCGAGCGATGACGGCCTTTGTGATTTGAGCGATGGTGGCTTCCATGATTCAAGCGACAACGGTGGTCAGCGTCGTTGGAGGGGCAACACTATGCACGGACGGGAGGAGCAGGGGCATATATAGGACATGACCTACCACCCGTAGGGCTTGGCCTAAAATGCTAGGCTTAAATTGTTAGTCCTACCCCTGAGTTATATGTCTTAGATACTCGAGTTGTACGTCTTAAAGGTTGTGGTGTAGTGGAGGTTCATGGCACACAACACTTGTTCATACAAAAATTGGCAACAACAAAAGGCCGGTACCTTAGTGGTTACAAGAGCCTCAGATTGCGACGATCCCTCTCGTCGATCATATTCATCTTGATGCCACTATTTGCAAGAAGTACTGTGGCTCATGAGCATTCAAGAAAATTGAAGGGAAAGCAAAAACACAGTTGAGACACAGACGAAAGTAATTACTAGTTGTTGGTTTTCTGAATTACAGCTAGAAATTTGAATGAAGAGTTTGCTTGACTTAGCAAATTCTATGCTACCCTATCCATACGTGTGAGGCTTCTGCAAGAAAGGTTAGCCATTTGATATCTACTATGAAATGTGGCAAGAAAAAAAATCTTAGACAAATAATATTAGCAGTCCTCCAGTCTGACCCATTTGCGGGGTGCCTCATCATTGTATCTTTCTTACGCTCTTCGCCATGCCAACGTAATAGCTTGGCTGACTTTGCATTTGCAAATAATCTATGCACTCGGGGAGCTATGGGGAAATACCAAACCACCTTTACAGGCCCTCCTTTAGCCTTGCTACCATCTTTTGACGGCCCTTGCTTGTACCTAGGAGCTTTACACTGGGGGCACGCATCCAAATTTTTGTATTTGTCTCCACGGTACAATATGCAGTCACTGGAACAGGTATGAATTTTTTCTACCTCAAGGCCGATAGGGCAGATCATTTGCTTGGCCAAGTATGTCTTCTCTGGCAACTCGTTTTGTTCTAGGAGCAGTTTACTCACTACGCCTAACAAGTCATCAAAGCCTTTATCGCTCAATCCGTTTGTTGATTTAAACTCTAATAGCATGATGTTGGCTTCGAGTTTGCTGACCCGACAACTACGATACAATGGTGTTTTCGCATCCTTTCTCATTCTCTCTAGCTTTTTCAACTCTCTAGCACTAAGACATCCTCCCTCCACATCCCTCATCATCTTAGAAAGTCCATCTTCCTCATCCGTATCGTCGACCAACGTATTCATAAACACATTGTCATTGGTAGCAATGGGTTGCGTGGGAACAACAGTATGCAGATGATTTGCATACTCGTTAAGTGCTATTTCGGGCATGGTTACATCATCATTGATTTCTGGAGTAACATTATCACCAACCTCGCCATGCATACACCAGATTTTGTAGTCCCTCATGAACCCCTAGTAATCAGATGACACCGTATAGACTCCACGTTTCCCCATTTCTTCTGATTTTTGCAATCTTTGCATGGGCAAAAGACAAGCTGTCCATCACCGGCGTTGGCTATGGCTGCAGTGATGAATGTGCTGATGCCCATCAGGTATCGCTCGTCCGTCGGCGGTAGACCGTACATCCACTCTCGATCCATCTCTGCACAGGAAATTTGGGAGAGTAATTACAGTGAAATAATTAAAAGTGGTCCATTCAAGCTGAAGAATTTGAGCTCCCAACTCCATCCCTACAGTATATTACACTTATTTATATTTCTCCTTATTAATTCAAAACATTAACTGTAAACCGAGTTCTAATTTCTTATTATGATAAATTTAATTTGGGACACTTAATCAACAACAACAATATAGCTCAAAAAATGGTAGACTAGTTTAGGTGAAATTTAAAATGGACCTTTCATGATGAAAAATTGAACCTCATAAATCTAGACCTAAAGTATATTCTACGCTACCTTATCATGGCAAATTTAAAATTGAGAATAAATATAGTCACTAATTACAAAAAGGAAAACTTGGAGACAATCAACAACAACTATTTTGTTACAAACAACATTGATTTTGTTCATCAAAATAAATACTCCATGACCTAATTGAAGCATGACATAGTTGCAATCATCCAAACATCCATGCAATTAGCTAGAGGCATACAATTAGCTAGAGACATCGACCTTTTGCAAAATGGATTCTCCAAATTTTAGATCCTTTCCTCGATGTCCAATTCCAATTGACAAGTGCTCTCTAACATTAACACACAATTTGAGTGACAATGTAGCCATGAAAAAACTCTAAAGCTACCAATTCGAAGGAAGGAGGTGAGGCTTGTTAAAACTAACCTTAATTAAAGGAAGAAGATCATGCCGAAGCTTGAAAAAACAAGATCCACCATAAGCATTTTGGTGAAAATAGCCGCAACAATGGAGGGGTGAGAGAAAACGCTCCTCTGCTGCACTTCCTTCGAACTGGTGGGAGAGAGAGAGAGGAGTGGAGGCTTTTTGTACCACGGTACATCACTGGCGTTTTTGTTTCTCAAACCGCCAAGTGATCAACGCTGGTCACTCCCGCCGGCATGTATCAAACCGCCCAAGTGATGTAGAGGCTTCGGTGGCGGTTTGAGTTTAGAACCGCCACCGAATCTTCGGTGGCGGTTGTAGCCTCAAACCGCCACGAATCCTACCTTCACCGGGCGGTTGACGGCCTCCTAGGCCACCCGGCCAATCATTGAAACTTTCAACCGCCATGAATATCATCGGTAGCGGTTGGTTGAATACCGCCACTGATAGACCGCCACTGAAGGCCAAATCTGGTGTAGTGAATGTAGGCAAGGAAGGGTGACCAAGAATATTTCCACGGAGGTTGGCTGTGCGACCGTGGTATCTGCTTTTAAATGGTAGTTGACTCACTGAGGACAAGTTCCTAGCCAAGTCATTTTATTCAGCACAGTTTCATCATCTACATGTGTTTTTAAAGTCGATACTTACGGGCTGTTTATTTTTCACTAGAAAAACGACTCCTACAAAGCGTTTAATTTGGTAGGGCTGTTTCGGAGCAAGATTAATTAGGGACAGGCGTAGAGAGATGTATGTCACTATATATGGACTAAGTCAAAAAGTGACAGGCATTATTTTTGGATATTGAAAAAAAATGATATGCTTTCTATGCCCATCAATTTCAGTGCTAATTAAAACTAAAAGGAATGTGCAAATGCCCATCAGTTTCACAATCTTCTGTACACGATGTCTTATGAACGACTCATGCACCTTACACTCCCAGATTCATGCACCTCATTCCAAACTTGCAAGGAAATGAACATTTTGAGAGAGAGAGAGAGAGAGAGAGAGAGAGAGAGAGAGAGAGAGAGATCAAAGATTTTCTTTGTCTTACAGTTGGCTTTTGAAAAGGTAGCTAGCAGCTTTTGTACGGATATATAATGTGCACCATGTGGAAGCTCTTGGCGACCACATTTTCTATCATCTCTAGTTTAGTAAATTTTTTTCAGTGAATGACCGCGCATTTCATGAAGGGTTAATTCAGTGAAGGACTTTCTTCACATTTCGTGGCGAGGTTCTCTCGCTGTGATTTATTTGTCCGCCTTTGTTGTCTTGGATGCAGTGAAGGACCGCGCGTCAGAGTGGCTCTTAAGTCTTAATTTTCACCTGAGAACTCATTATGTTTTCACCTTCTGTACACAAGGTCTCATGAGCGGATCAGTACGATTCAATGCATCTCGCTCCTTCAAAATTTGCAAGGAAATGGACATTTTGAGCGACAGATATTTCTTTGCAGCCCATCCTGACTCTTTACTCCTCTCAAGTCAGGCCATCGCATGCCTGAATTCTATCGCATGCCTGAATTCTGCCAATACTGCCTTGGGCACTGACTAAAATCTCTAGGACTCCGCCATACTCTTGCGAGCAACCTGCAACGCTACCGCGCGCCGCAGCGCACCTCGAGGTCTCATCTCTGTTCAGTTTACACTGCAGGATTGTTTTGATAACCCAAGAACACTGGCTGCAATCAGTCCAATGGTGTACTAATTAACCGAGACGATCAGCTGTCAGCTGCAAGATCGCGTTTCCCGACGCATCCCAATCTCATGTATGCTCTTGTAGCAGCAGTACTAGTCTTTTAGCTTCGCCTAATCTAGTTTTGGTGCAGGAACCTAATAACCTTCTTGTGCGATTGAGTAGGCTACAGAGGACCAAGCAAGCAATTCAGAAGAATTCCTCACCACTCTTATATAGTATGACCCCTCGCTGGTTCGTCAACCAATATGAGACGCATGTCCATCCCTGGAACTGGAAGTCTGGAACCAGGTTTTTACTGCAGCACGGTGCTCCTATCCTATCTACCAGAAACCTGCGCAGAGCACAGAGAAAATGATGACGGAGAGTTAGTATTAATAACAGCAGAGTATTTTCTTTCTTCTTCCATTCCATGCTGGTAATGCTATGCCCCATCCTTATCAAATAGAGTAGGTACATTATCCTCATTGATGTGAGATTATCGAATTTGTTGTCATGACGTGATTATTGATCTCATGATCTGATTACCGATTCTCTTTGGGTCAAGCTACACATTTGAAGTGGTTACATGCATGGGCCGGTGTTCCGGATTTAATTTATCAGTCTCGATCGTTATCGACATGTATCTAGCCGCATTTTACCATTCCTGACATATTCCCGATTCCGTTTGCGTATTCAAATATGAAAACAACAAAAATGGTAAGAGTTTCCTAATCATTCCTGACCGTTTTTATCCCTCGCTGAGGGTGGATACTGAAACCAACGGTCGCTCAAGAGTTGCCAATTTACTCAACTGTATACATTCGTCATAATATACGACAAGAACTAACGATCCCAACAAACTTTTGGCCAGGGTTCACCCTAGCTAGCTCACTATATATATAATACTTCCTCCATTCCAAATTATAAAATGTTTGACTTTTTTACACCAACTTTGACCACTAGCTAGCTAGCTCAAGAGTTTCTTTTATCATTGCTTGCTTTATCAATGAAAGTTTTTCGAGAATAACTTAAATTTGGTAAGTTTGCATAAATTTTTGAATAAGACGAAGTTGTCAAACTTAAGGTTGAAAAAGTCATGCATTTTATAATTTGGGATAGAGAAAATATCAAATGATGTGACGTAGCATCCACACTTTTGCATATACCTTGAAGGCCTCAACTTATGAACCTTAGCTTGTTCTACATAGTGATTTTTCGTGTGTTAGTTTGCAGCGAGCAAACATTTTCCACAAGCAAGCGAAACAATAAACTCACGACAAGAGACTTAGCTTAACCAAGAACTAGGCATCTCATCTCATTATTACTAATTGGAGGGTCCAAATAAGCACTGTTAGCCTAGATGGAAGACAATTGTTAATCTTCCGAGTAGCATCTAGACATTCTAGACCAAGATTATATAAGTCCTGCAAAATTTTAAAACACAATTGATTGGAGAAAAACATTTTAAAAGTTGTATTCAGAAAAAAAATGTGGACATATGTTATATATAACTTCCAAGTACAGCATTCGAACCACCATGCACCCTGCACCACCAGCCCACCACGATATATATACTCTCTATTCTTTTTACATGTATATTATAGCTTTGTTCTAATTTAAATATTTTAATTTTTGACCATCAATTTTGTGAAATCTATATAGTTTCACTATATATATATATATATGTATATATATAGTTATTCTATATTGTACCCAGGGACCAATTAACCGAGCCTGTTCGTCCACGCCGGTCCGACTCGACGCGCCCTGCGTAACGCACCACTCTGCTCCTCATTAACTATTTTTTTCCTTTTCAATCAGAAAATCTCGGTAGATCGTGGGCTCGTGGGAGTCGCACGGTTATTTCCGCCCACGCCGCCTGAGTTCTGCTCGCCGCTGCCGTGCCCCTGCTATTGCTTCACCGTCGCCGTTAGCGCTTCTGGCACCGTCTTCCCCGCTCACGGCCTCATCTCGCCGTCGCTACTGGCCGCGGCCGCGGTCTTGAAGCCCCAGTTGATGGTGGGCACGGACGGTTGCGCCGGGTTCGGACTTCGGAACCGGCGAGCTCGGCGCATCTGGGGCGGCCGTCCTACCCTTCACCTTGCCTCGCCTCCTCCGCTGGTCCAACCGGCACCACCATCCTCCCCTCACCCCATCAGGTCGCCGCCGCCTGGATGTTCCCAGCCAGTGCCGTCAATAGCAGCCTCCCATCCTCGCCCGTGACTCATCGTGACCTCTGAGCTCCCGTCGCGAACTGCCGGAGAAAGGAGTGGTGAGTGGTGACTCACTTGGCGACGCCGTCAACCCGCCGCCTCCGCCGCTCCTGCGTGTACTCCTGCAACAATGGCCGCCGCTCCTGCGTGTGCTCCTGCAACAACGGTAGCAGATCCAGGTGCCTTTCCTCCAGATCCCCTTCCCGGCTTCCCCAGCTCCGCATTTGCAGCATCTTCTCCTTCCACTTCCCCTTCCCCTTCTTGATTCGATTTGATAATTCACGTGCAGGATGTGCGTTCCCTTGAGATTCTCTTGGTCTGATGCGAGTGTTCGATTGTCAGCCCAATCATTAAGGAATAATAACCATGGCCAGGAGCTCCTCTTCACTAGCAGCAAGGTAATTTTGTCTCGTTTGCCGGTGCTGGTTCTGTTATCTGTAGCAATGCAGCTTTCTGTTACCGGGAAGGATTTTGTCCTGTAACTGTGATCAATACCAATTGTGGATGTACTATCCTAATTACAGTTCTCAAGAATATTAAGTAGGAGTATTTGAAAAAACATTTTTTTGTTTGCATTTACAATTTAGAAAAATCAAAAGTTGTGCTGATTAAATACTACGTCTACCTTATTTTGAATCCATCAATTCACTAAGCACCTAGACTGGGTAAAAGAAAGGTCAAATAATTTGTTTATTCTGTATGTTAGATTGGCAAATTTCTTATGCAGGCAAGAATCACCATTTGGATTAGTTATTAAACTTATAATACTAGCAACCATTTTCTTTCTCTGTACTACTTGTGCTTTGGGCAATGGATATTTGTTATGCTGTGTACTTGATCACTCCGGCTCTGGTTCTATCATTGCTATTCCTGTTGTATATGATCTATGGGGCCTAATTCCATAGCTAATAACTTAGTACTTGCTATAGCTATATTCTATCAAATTGATCTGTGTAATTTGATTATTTGAAACTGATTGTGCAGGATATCGTATCAAAGATTGTGCTTGTCTTAAAAATAATTGGGATCTATGTTCTCTCAGTGCTTGGGGCTGTTCAGGATTGCTATCTACTCCACTCTGCTGTCATCCCTTGCTTATGCTGATTGTTCTGTGGTCAGTGGCATTGAAGTTGGACATCTCATAGCTGCAACGTAAAGGTACATCGAAATGTTCAGACTTTTGATTTATTCGACACTTTGATACGTCACCACTGCTGCATCTACCTCTCTGCATATTATGGTGTAGTATGGTGGCAGTGTACAGAAGTATAGAAGAAAATACTTCCTTAGTTTCTATCCATTTTGGTTGTGCTGGTGCTCTTCCTATCCATGAAGTGGGTCCTTGGCTTCTATAGTTGCACATTTCAGAACGTGCAAAACACTTTTTTTTGACCCAAAATACTGTGGGGGAGGTCCCCACGGTAGAGAAAACTTTTACAAATAAAAAATAAAACAACAGAGTACAAGATAGGGGACTCAAAAAAAGGAGGGGGGAGGATTAGAGAGGTTACAAAGACAGGAAACAAACTGAAGCTGACACTAGGACTAAGCCTGAAACTGAAACTGAAAGCTAAGCAAAATCAGATTACAAGGCATAACACACTTCGATACGGTTCCGTGAGTTCAGTCAGCATGAGAGGATGGGTTTATTCTATATTTATATCTAGTTTAGTACGCAGCAGAAGCATACTCTCTTATCACAGATGCATACACATGCAGTGGTGACATTTTAGGTATAAAATAGACAAAGTCCATCCTCTTCTTCGATTTTGCATTAGTGAAATGTGCAATCCAGGTATAATAGAGTTAACCCATCCTACTATTTTTGACTTTGTGATGAATTAGTTCATTCCCAAGCTTAGTTTTCTAGACTGCAGGCCATGGAATTATTGTTTTTTTCCTGCTTGACGTGGTGCAGCAATGTTATTTAAATGAAATAATTTTGATTTCAGCTATCTTGAAATTGTTCCAAGCTCAGCAATGGGAACGCTTGTTAGGCAAAGAAGTAATGTTTTTGTTTTTGTTGGGAACCATGATTGCCTGTTTGGCATGGTTGACCTATGGTGGTGTTTGGTCTACCTTTCTCTTTCTGAAGACTATGGAGTAGTCTGTGCCTAGTACTACCAAATTTACTTGGGTGTTCTAGTTCTTTACATGGCTTGGATCTTGTATTTGTTGGTTTTAACTTGCATAACTACAAATGTTTCACCTTTTTCAAAGAAGGGTCTGGAAGCTAGAACTACCTGGTGTTTATAACAAAAATACTGATATTTACGAACACTGAAATTAGAAGCTTGTTTGTCTTATCTCCTCTCTTTGTCATTCAAGGCAATGTTATCAAATCGTCTAATCAATCCTAGTCGCCATGGCACCCATCAGCCCAACTAAATGCGACTAATCGTGACTAACCGTACTGATTGCGATGGCACTGATCAGCTCGACGAATCTTGACTAAATGTTTACTGCATGCTGCATCAGCCTTGCCACTTTAGAATAGGTTCAGCTGGCATTGCCACTTTAGAATAGGTTTAGCTGGCATTGCCACTTCTCATTGTGCTGTAGTTGCTATATGTTGCCATAGAATGCCCAGGTTTTAGTGCCTTTCAATTCTATGAAATTGCTAATGAATAATGATGTTAAATCTATGCTTGTTTCTCATGCTAAATACGTGCCACGGTCTTTATGGTGCACTCTTTTGTCTTTGGTTCTTGTCAGTTTGCCTTATGTTTGAGAGGCTTCTATACATTTCTTCTCAGGTTTGAAAATTGTTAATTCAATCATATTGTTTTCAGGTCGTCCAATTAATCACGATTAATCGTCCTGGTCGGTCACTAGTGTTCGACTTGGAGGTCCGACTCGATTAGCTCGACCAGAAACCTGGCCGTCCGATTAGTCATTGACTAATCACGATTAATCGTCCAACTAGGACAGGGACAACCAGGTTTTTGGGCCTATTTAACGAGGTGTGTCAAGATCAAGACTGCATTAGTGTTTGGGACAGGAATATGGACCTCTGGACAGTGCAGAAAAGAGAAGAAAACAATCTAAACACTAATGCAGTCTTGATGCTTCCTTTATTGTGTATAATATAGTGTATATATAGAGGTATATATGTAGATATGTGTCCTCAAATACATGGACAATTAGTTGGTCGACCAGGGTCGATTAATCAACCTGGTCAACGATTAATCGGCCTGGTCGTCCTGGTCGGTCCCAGGTCGACCAGGTTCGACCAGTCGACCTGAAAACATTAATAATGAGCTCAAGAGTGTTAGCGGCGAATATTCCATCAGGCAAAGGAGCATGGTTGGTTGGTTTGCCATGCTTGATTTGAGGCAAGAGATTTAAGGTTTCTGACTGTTAACCATTGTGGTAGGATTCTGACAACTGCATGTGTGAACACCTGATGCTCATATGCTCTTGAATCCCAAAGCTGATCATTGTTGTCCATATGCTCATGTATTCTAAAATTTCGGTGTCCTGTTATACCTAGCTCTTTGCTGACCGCAATGACGTCACACTACTTATATTTTCGTAGTTCAGTTGTTAGTAACTATGATTTAAAGGTAGGATCTTTGGTTTTGAGTTGTATCCTGTAAAATATTTAATCTCCCATGTTTCTTACAAGAAGAATGCAAATGCAACAATTTAGACATTCCTTCCATCCTCACAGGAATGTGCTGGTAGTCTGCTGCTCTCCTTCCTGCCGCTTCCTGCTCTAGCAGATCAGCTATCTAGCCATCTACGTTTTAGTATTTGTCATTATTTATGGGGGGGGGCAATATGTGAAAAAGCAAGTGTTTTGTGTTTGACTGAGATTGAGCAGGATGGTTTTCGCAATCATTTTATAGGAGGAAGTGCTGAAATCATGCAGATTATTTGCAGCTACAGCTTTGTTACCCTTAGGCATTCAAAACTGAGATTGGCATTCAAAACTGAGATTTAGTGCTTCTGGCTTCTGGTCGTAGTGTCACACTCAACATATATATTACTAACTTTACAGTTGCACCAGTACTCTCTCTTTCTCTGCCTTTGTTTTCTAGACTAGAAATGACCAGATCGTTTGCTCATCCACCAATTTAGTTTGAGATCTTTGTTCAAAACTAAGATTTAGATACACTTTCCACCTTCTGTTCACACTCAATTTCTAAATTTTACCTGTACACTCAATTCATGGGATTTCTTACGCATTTCTTGTTGCAACTTGGTGGCAGGAGAGGCTTCTGTTTGAACTGTTACTTGCTGCAGGGAAAAATGAGTTTCCACTAATTTACTTCCCTTCTCATCTTTGCAACAATAATCTGTTCAGTTGTTTGTACTCTCTATTTTGATTTCTGCCTAGGTAACAATTTCCCTTTTAAATTTTACAACTAAACTAGCTGCATTACTAATGAAACATAGTCATATAGTTTCTATTGATACTGAATTTTTTGGGGCTTGCACTCATGAGCAGTTTGCCTTTGCTATTTCTATTTCACAAGTTGACTAGTGGATGCTACTATCAATTGATTATGGAAGATTCACGACTTCTATCACTGATACTTTTGTTGCAAGATCTCTTACAGGTATGACGACTGAGCTGTGCGTTAACCAGGCTCACAAGATACCAACAAATTTCTTTAATTTTGTCTTGAAGGAATCTCATTTTAGAAAGTTGTCATCAGCAAGGTCACTTGAGAAAGTTGTGATGGTGCTGCTCATGACTAACACTGTCATGTTGTCGAATAGTCTGGAGGAAATATTTTCGGTTTGAATAGTGTCTAAATAAATGTATTTGTTTGAAGGATTGGCGATGCAACATATGCTTCTTTATAATCCAGTTATATTAGTATTTATGGTTTGGATTATGAAATATTATAATTGACAAGTAGTTCATCATGAGGTACCTGGGGTGGGAACAAAAATGAGTAGATCAGCTGTATCGTGGAGGCCAAATGATCTGTATTGTGGAAGGAAATGATCAAATAATATATTTGTGGTTTCGATAAAGAATTGTTATAGTTGATAGTAATTTTTTGAGTACTTGATCTTGCTGAAAATTTGTCCTAAGCACAGATTCAAATAGCAAATTTGTGTCGATCAAAAGGAAAGTCTGTTTTCATTATCAAGGATCAGTTTCAGCGATTTTAGAAACTATATAGTTTCACTAATCCTTGGCAAAAGAAGAGAAATAATCTTAATCACAAAGCAAGAAGACTTAAAAATCTTTAAAATATTTGCAATTTCTGTTCGAGTGAAAAAAACAGAAGTGACAACAGAGTACGGACCGTGATAAAAGCAATTCTTGTTTGCGAAAAAAACAAAGAAAAACCGGAAAATGGGAAAAAGGAACCAGTTGCCAAACCTGTCTACTATATATCGTCAACAAAAGAGAAAAAACAAATGCGATTGTACGGACCATGAAAACCGGTGGGAGTGCGTCGGCGGTGCCGTGATCTTTGTGGGCCGGTCGGGGGACGTACGAGCGGGCGGAGGGCTCGGGTACTGATTAATATTCAGTACCCAGGGGACCAATTAGCGCTATATATATATATATATATATATATATATATATATATATATATATATATATATATATATATATATATATATATATATATATATATTATTGTGAAATTAGCACATGACATAGAGAAATTAAAAACATAAATCTTATTTTTTAAATATGTGTACATTTATCATTAAAATTTGATGGTCATCAAAATTAGAAATGTTTGACTCAGATTTAATAATACGATTATATGTAAAAAAGAATATAGGGGGTAAAAAATGATGGGCCAGTGCAGTGCACTGAGCCCAGGCCCACGATGATCTGAAACTGAAAACCTGGCCCAGCCCAACGAAACCCCACTAGCACCACCACATCACCAGTTGCCGCCTCCTCTCCTTCCCCTCTCACATGGCGCAACTGCCAGGCCGCGCCGCCGCCGGCAATGTAGCGGCCGGGAAAGAAGAGACTGCCTCCTGGGAGGAGGCGCTGGACCTGGACGACTCCGACATCCGCTTCGTTCCCCCGCCGCTTCCCCACTCTTTCGACGCCGCCGCCTCCCAGCCCCAGCCCCAGCAGGACAAACCCCCGCACCCCTCCCACCACCACCACCGCATCCCTGACCCCGCCGCCGCCGTCGTCCAGGACACGGTTCTCCCGCGCTCCGCCGCCCGCCCGCCTCTCTCAACGGGACGCGGGGACATGCACGCCACGGACGCCGACTTCTTGCGGCCCCCGTGGCTCTGCGCCCTCCAGTTCCTTGGTGAGGGGCAATGATTCAGTGAGGGCCTTTCTTCGCGTTTCGTGGCGAGGTTGTCTCCGTGTGATTTATTTGTCCGCGTTTGTTGGCTTGGATTGGATGCAGCGAAGCACCGCCCGTCGGAGCGGCCGGGGATCAGGGCCATTAAGGACGACGAGGAATTGCTTCGAGCACCTTTGGTGCGTGTTCCTCACCTGCCAAGCTTTTAGTTTTCCGCATGGCCATTTTGTCCCATCCTAGCGGTGATGTTTTGTGGCTTCTATGTTGACATCAGTGTAACTGCATCAGGTGGCTGGGGTGGTGACCTCGTGCAAGCCAAACGGGCTCGGAGATCTCCTCTTGATTCTAAAGGTTAGCACTGGCCTTCATTCTCTATGCTGCTTGTTCACACCCTTTTGATCGCACAGCACCCCTATGTACAAAGACTAGCAAACCTTTGTAAGGAACTAGAGCTTGTAAACCCAGCTTCTGTGTCATGATGAAGCACACTTCCTTTGCAGCTACACAGGAAACCAAAATGTCATTGATGTTGTCAGCTGCTTGATTGCACAGATTGCAAGAAGCAGGGTGAGGCTACCCTCGCTTAACAACCTGTCAGCTGTCCAACAGTGTTACAGTCATTTATGACAGCTTGCCAGAAGAACTAAACCCGAAATGGAGCTCAAGACTTCCAACTCTTTTTCCAAGGTGTAAATCCAGTGGATTCCACGTACAATTAGTTGTAAGCTGATTCACTTGAATATAATCATGACTCCAAAGTACTAGCTTCCTGGAGGGTGACATTTTGTAGCAAGTGACATAGTTGGAGATATTCCATTATTGCCTTTAAAGTGAGAGCACGACAGATACCTTTTACCCATTCTCTATTCTCTATTTACCACAGCCTCCTCCTCCATTCTCCATTTAATTGCTTTCCAGGGACAAGGATAATAAGGTTGGCAGTAACTTCTGATATGATCTTTCCTTGTAGCCATAGATTAGTTTTGAATTTAGTAGTGGACCCATCCCCTACATTGGTTATGTTATCGTAGCCATATCAAAAACAGCTCCCATGGTTGGATGCGCCCGGATTTATGACCCTGTCAATGGTTGACCGGAGTCTTTTCTCAAAGTCATAGCCATCTTACTTATGGCTCCACAAAATTGAAGGTGCTGTTGAATTTCCTGCCAATAAACAAGACAGTTACCACCATTGTCCTCTTGGCCTTTCCAAAGAAGCCTTATCTTTTTATCAATTGCCTTGCTCATCAATTTTGTAAGGCTCATAACGGTCATAAGATGTTAGAAGCACTTGTACCAAAATTAATCTACCAGTTAAAATTAAAAGAAAATAATCTACCAGCTTCTGTTCATCAAAAGGGCCCTCCAGCTTGGCAAATAATCAGCCACCTTATCAACAAATGGCTAAAATCAGTTTTGTTGAGCTCCTACATGAACAAAGGAAGCCCTAGATAAGTACCTAGAAAATTTCTTGATTTCACATGTGAGATGATCATGTAAATTTCCAGCTCTTTGCACTGGATTAATGTAGCAGAGTTCTTGTGATTTACGAATATTGGCTTTGAGGCCTGAAGGTTCTCAAAAAATGTACAATGCTTGATTGATCAGTTTCCATATCCTTCACAACTGGTCGTATCAATAAAATAGCATCACCAACATATAAGGATAGCTGGTGCTGATGCCATAGACCATGGAACAAGAGTAGCTTTAGCAATCCTTGCGCTGCTCTAAAGACCACGGAGTTCAGAACCTCCATTGACAAAACAAATAGCATGGGTGATAGTGGATCGCCTTGTCAGGGACCATGTTAATGAGTCACTCCCAGTTTATGATCCACCAAGACAGGTGGAGAAAAGGTGGGCAGCAAAGCACATAGCACCGACCAAAATGTCTTTTGTATGTCCTACAACTTAAATAGGGTCTTTGTATTTGTGTGCTTCAAAGAGGCTAAGCCAAAACAAAGCATTGGCTCTTTTGCGTAACCAATCCTCCGTTGATATAATGATATGTTGAGCTGAATATCAACTGCTTACTCTTGATAGGATCCAACCGACTCAATTAGTGCTTCAGTTCACAAGAAAGTCCTAGAGGAGAATAATGGCCATGATATCTCAGTTGGGTGTGCTGTTGTTTTTAGTAAGGTGAGTACATAAGTTTGACTTATTTTGTTGTCAAAAGTAGTCTACTGTGGTGGCTGTTGGCAAGTGATTGGTTCAACTGTTAAATATGTTGTTTTCAAGTCCAGGTAGCTATTTTCCGTCCGTCTCGCAGGTTGTGCTACCTCAATGTTACCAAAGGAAAAGTGATCAAGGTATTTGTCATAGTTTCATACTAATTTAGATTGCTACTAATTACTGTAATCTGTTCTGATATACATGATGATGCTTTCTGAGTTTAATTGTTGTTGAAATCAAAATTGTTGAATACAATTTACTACTGAAGTGAAAAGAAATAAATCAAAGTGAACTACTCTGGCATTTGTACAAAAATATTCTTGTTCTGCTTAGCCATTTTTAGAATCTGGTTGTACCAGTTATCAACTGCAACTTTGTGCATCAGATCTGCAGTAATGTGGTACAAACTTTTATCTGAAGGCAAAATATCAAGTGCAATCACATTACAATTTTGCAGTCAACTATTGGTTTGGGATTGACTCCACGTATATAGTGTATAAAATCCTGAAATTTTGATGATTCAGTGATTCTACAATTACACTGAGAAAATATGGCCTTCCAAATCTTAGGATTCACGACTCAGGACTTGAAGTTTATAACCATCTTTCCACAGTAGTTCCACTGTACCATTTTTGTGAATATTGAAGCACTATCACAATGAACATTACAACATAATAATATTTTTTGTACAGAAATCCTCTTAGGACATATGGGTATAATGATGCAAATATTTGCAGGTTTTTAGTAAGGATTGTGCTGCCCCAGCTAAGCTAGTGATTTCATCTTCTACTGAAAGAAGTCAAGGTGGAGATTCTACCAGCAATATAATGATGAAAATTTTAGGCTGTGAAGACATGATGCCCAGTAAAAACGAGATGACAGTTACTGAGGTTTCTCGTGAACACCATGCAACACCTGATTCAAGTAATAGCGCTTCAACGTGGGATATTTGTGGTAGGTTTAGTTTAGGAAGTAACCAGGAAGGTAAATTGCTGGTAGGAGATCCACACAAGAAGCATACATCAAGCCGCAGTACTGATGGGCATTCCCAACAAAATTTGAGCATTCCAAATACTACAGGTTGCTTCTCAACCCCAAAAGAAAATGTTAGTACCAGCAGTGGATCACTTCTCAAACGCAAAAGGGCTGTATCAGAATGGACAGATGAGCAGCTTTCTGAACTGTCGTTAGACTTATAGCATTGTACTATATATCTGATAAATAAGTTGTTAGACTTTTACTAGTCAATGTATTGCAGTTATATTAATGATATGAGCTCGTAAGAACTTGACAAGTTCTGTAAAGTGGCGCTTATAGCATCTAGAGCTGTATATATTGTTGTTCAGGAGGTCACTTTTCTGAAATGGTTGTCATGCCAGTCTTTCATTGTACACAATTTTGTGCTTCTGCCTTCTGATATTTGAGCTACAGATAATTGTGTCTTGGTATCGGAAAAAACTGGGAAATCAGAGGCTTCTCTTTAGTCGGTACCCATTTTCATAAGATACACTTAATTTCTGAGCATTTTCAGGATTCTTTACAGAATGTTTGGATTGGCTAACGAAATTATGAATTGACCTAGACATGTTATGCTGGTTTTATCTTTAATTACAAGAATGGACGGAATGTGGTCAAAAGGCATGAAAACACCAATGTTTCTGGTACAATAACGTCTGCCTGCCAAGTTTCACCAGATGCACGTTAAAACAAACTTCGTTAAATCTTTAAATAAAACGTGTGCATGAAAGGTTGGTTTGCTAGAATTATGATATGTGCAACATTTGTTGCATAAACAACCATTCGCAAGACATTCACAAAAAAAAAAAAAAAAAAACAACCATTCGCAAGATAAAAATGATGATCAGAACAACATGAAGCCTAGGCCCTAGAGACATTGATTGGAGTAAAATACATTATTGCCAGCTACAAAAAACGCATAGCAAAAGCTTTACTCAATTTGTCAGGTTTAAACCAATCCATAGACAAATTCCCATCGATTATGAAAACTAACTCGTCGCAAGATCTGCCTATACGTATCGTCGTCATAGCTGCCACAAGATTAAGGTACGTCAAGATATTTTAATGCCTATCACACGCTAGCTTACAATATTACACGAAGAATTGAAGATGTCATTACATTTGAATTATAGACAGCAGGGAGAGTTCATTCATCTAGAATACTTATAATTTAGGACAAATTTTTAAATGCCGAATAAATCATATTTAAGGACCGAGGGGGTATATCATATTCCTGATGGGTATTAGCCTAGTGCTTTACCTAGTTATCTAGTTATCTATCTAAGTATTTACTTTACCTTGCTGTAATCATAGCATAGGTTCCTTGGCAACCAAGTTGATCATGGTGCCTTGGCAACCAAGTAGAAGAAGGGAATCTGCTTTATACAATTAGGGAGTAGTTGAGCCACTGCTCTATATAAGCAGGGCACCTATCTTGTATCAGTGAGTGAACTTTTGCAATTTCAATACAGTCCAAGCGGCATACTTGCCAAGCTGCCCTCTGGGCAGGAGAAAAGATCTCTCTCTAGATCCATGTTTACAACAATTGGTATCGGAGCCAGGGTTAGGAGAGAACAGAGAGGGCCATGTCCACCTCCAGCATCGCAGGCGCAGTGTAAGCCTGCAGACCACCGCCGCCGGGCCGAGGCCCACGCCAACCAGGCGGAGGAGTGGTGGTGAACCCGGCCGGCGATCGCGCCCGGCGTTGGCCATGGCGGGAGGCTTGGCCGCAATGATCAGCGGCTTCGAGCGGCGGCGCAACCATGGCAGCGATAGCGAGCGCCGCGCCCGAGTTGCGGGAAGCTGGAAGCGGGAAGCGGGCGCAGCGCGAGATAGCTCTAAGAGTCTGAGCCGCGCCGCCGGGGCGATCGCCATCGCCGGTTCAGCCAGGTGGGCCGCGGAGGTGCGTCGCGGATCTCCCATCGCCCGTCGTCTAAAAGGACTCGTAGCGGTGACCCCATGGCCCCATGCTCACGAAGACGAACTACCATGAGTGGAGTTCAGCAGTGAAGTTGAAGATGCAGGCCCGTCGGCTTCCGGCATGCGGGGGAGTCACGGCGATCTCCGTATCATGAAGACCGGCGTCTTGGAGGCCATCATCGCCGGAGTGCCACCGGAGATGGGCGTTCCCCTCGCCCGACAAGGCGGCGGCCAAGGAGGCACGGGACTCCATCGCCACCGCCCCGCGCCGGTGTCGACCGCGTCCGTCGTGCCACGCTCCGGCGCTGCGCTAGTGAGTGGGGAGGACCTCGCCTTCCGCCTGGGGGAGCAAGTCGAGGATTTTGCTCTGCGCTTGATGGCGCCAAGGGCAAAGAATGACCCTCCTCGGAAAGCAAAGACATCGACGAGGAGCGAGCGGTGGAGAAGTACTGCGGCGCCTGCCCCCAAGAAGTACGGGCAGATCAAAGGTCGCCATCGAACGCCCCGACTTCGACGAGCTCACCATTGAGGAGATCACCGGGCGGCTGAAGACGGTGGATGATCTCGACGCCGATCCGACCCCTGAGACTGCCTCCATGGGTGGAAAGCTCATGCTCACGGAGGAGCAAAGTGGGCTTGCACGCGGAAAGTAAGAAGAAGAAGGAGGCCGGCGAGTCCAGCAATGGAACGCGGAGCCACGACAGCAAGGCTGGGCGGCAAAGGTGCGTGCTAAGGCGGAGCAGCGTGCGGCCGGTGGCGGCGTGGGCGCCACGGCAGAAGGGGCAGTAGGTGGTGCCGGGCGACGGAGGAATCGCGACGACTGCCTCAATCGCCAGGCCGGCCAGCCCCCATTGGGCCAAGGATTGCCGAGCCACGCCGGGGCGCCGTGCGGCGGCACATGTGGTGGAGGCTGACGACGCCGAAGCAGCGCTCTTCCTCGCCCACGGCTTCATCGAGCTAGACGAGGAGCAAGCGGTGGTCTGCTCCAACGCCAATGTCGACCTCGACGAGCCCCGCGTTCTCGACACCGACACTCCGGCGAGGAGGCACTGGATGGCTGGTACCTCGACAAAGGCACCACCCACCCATGGCCGCCGCGAGCTCTTCTCCGACCTCGACACCTCCGTTCGTGGCTCGGTGCGTTTCGGCGACGCCTCGAGGGTGGAGATCCATGGCATCGGCTCCATCGTCTTTCAGGCCAAGAGCGGTGAGTAGCGTGCTTCAAAGCGTCTACTTCATCCCGAAGCTACGCCCAACTCCATCATGAGTTTGGGGCAGCTTCGATGAGGGCGGATCCAAGGTGGAGATCGATCATGGCGTGCTCGCATCGGGATCGTCGTGGGCGCCTCCTTGTCCAAGGTGCAGGGGACCCGTCGCCTCGTCCTCCACCTCAGCATACGCAACCCGTCTGTCTCGCCCCGAGCCGGCGAGCGAAGCTGGCGGCGCGCAGCGCTTCGGTCATCTTCACTTCGAAGCTCTGCATCGGCTCGAGCAAAGTCCGTGCGCGGCCTGCGGTCATCAAACACGCCCGAGCAAGTGCGACACTGCGTCACGACCAAGCGGCGCCGTCGGTCGTTCGGCAGGCGCTCTACGCGAGGAGGCGGTTGGAGGCTGGTCCACAGCGACCTCTGCGGACGGTCTCGCTAGCAATTCTGGGCGGGCGGCGCTTCTTTCTTCTCATGGTCGTGGCGCCACACGCTTCATGTGGGCGGTCTGCCCGTCGAATCAAGGATACGCGACCAACGCCGTCAAGGACATCAAGGCGGTGGCGAGAGAAGGCGGGCGCCCGCTCAAGGTTTCTTGCAGATCGACAATGGCGGCGAGTTCACCGTCACGGAGTTCGCAGACTACTGCGCCAAGGAGGGCATGCAAGCGACACTACTCCCGCCCTACTCTCCCACAGAGCGGCGTGGTGGACGCCGGAATCAGGACCGTGGTGGCCACCGCCCGCGCTCTGCTGAAGCAAAGGAAGATGTCGGCCAAGTTCTGGGAGGAGGCGGTGATGACCGCCATGCACCTGCTCAACCGCTCCCCGACGCGGAGCTTGCAGGGAAAGACCCCCTACGAGGCCTGGCACGGGCGTGTGGCCGTGGTGAGCCATTTGAAGACCTTTTGCGTCGCCTACACCGAGGGATTTGGGCGGTGAAGAAGCCTGGACGATCGCGGCAAGGCGGGCGTCTTCATCGGCTATGCACGGGCGCCAAAGGCCTACCAGGATCCTCGATCAGGTGGCCATGCGGTGTGTAACACCCCGGTGTTACGTTAGCCTAAATCTGCCATGTCATCATCATCATTGCATGAGCATTCATAATTAGAGAACACTAATTCAAACAACCAAAATGAGTTTATCAATTTCTAGGGTTGGTTGAGCTCTTTTTATATCGTATGCGTATGTGCATGTCATTAAACCTTGTTCACAATTTTACTTTTGTTTATAAAAGCAACCAAATAAAAGCAACCTTGGTGTGTACAAGTGCTTGGCTAACCTTAGCTTACGCCCTAACCGTTTTTTACAATTCAAATGATGCACAAGAGAGAACCAAAGTTGAATTCGGAATCCGAATCCCAAACCCTAACCCTAGTGGTTAAGTGTTGGAATTCGAATTTCATTTTCAATTTCGGTGAGCTAACCATAATTGATCTTATAAATAAAGTTGCTAATCAATGGCACCATTTCAAAGTATGAAGTTTGTACTTTGAAAGTATTCCATTGGTTGGTTTTGAAAAGTGCCACAACATCATTAATTAATTGCCCAAAAGTCCAATTTAAAAATCCTTTTCAAAAGCTTAAATTTTAAAGTGAAACTGCCCCCTTTTCAAATTTCATCTCAAAATATTCAAAATTTGGGAAAACTCCAAAAATACAGTTTGTGCATCTCTTTGAGCTCTACAACTTTGGTATATAAAGTTTTTCAAGTTTTTGCATAAAATTTGAAGTAATTTCAAAAGTTCTTCAAATTAGGAATTGCCCCTTTTTGTATTTTAAACTCCAATTCAAAAATTATTTGGTTTCATGAAAAACTTTCTAAATGAAAGTTGTAGGTCTTGAGAAAATGAACAACTTTTATTTTTGGATATTTTCATCTTTTATTCAAAATTTGAAAGTAATTTTGAAATCCCAAAAGTAGAATTTTAAGCCCTATTTCAAATTTGAAATGCAGTTTCAAAATTATTTGAAATTTTACAAAACTTCTTTAATAAAAGTTGTAGAGCCTGAAAAGTTGTGCAATTCATATTTTTGGAGAATTTTGAGTGCAGTTCAAATTTTGGGAGTAATTTGAAGGAGAGAGGGAAATATCTTACGCTACGATTGCCAGCGGGGGAGGACACCTTGACACCGTGCCCATGCCGTGACTCACCGGCGCCGCCGTGGTCGTTTTCGTGTCGTCGCCGGCAATTCCGCGCCTCCAACCATCTGGCCGAGCTCGTGAAGCTCCTAGCTACCCCCTTGACCTTTTCATACTCTATAAAAGTCGAGCACGCGCCGGCACCACCTTCTTTCTCTTCACTGCTCACCGCCGGTCATCCTTGAATCCATTCCGAAATTCATCGCTCTCACTCCATCCCAATTCAATTGTTCTTGTCCACAGCTTCGCAACCTTGCTGCGACTCCATAGCATCAAATTCTAGAGCCTGAAATCGTCGGGATTGGCAGTGCGCCGTTATCTTCTTACGCTTCCGGCGGTGGAGCCGTAGAACCTCTGCTCCCCGGTCCGAGCACCTTGACATATTATGGGTCGATCCGTTGCTCGTCTTAGCATCGCCCGAGTCCCTTATCACGCTCGGCTTGATGTTTTCCTCAGGCGAAGCTTCTGGTGAATCCGAACGCCCGGCGTGCGGTGAAGTTCAAGCGCCGCCGGGCGTCACTACGCCCGACCGCACTCCTCCGCTTCACCCATAGCCAAGCTAACGCCAAGCACAGAGTCGCGGTGAGCTTCCTCCATCTTTTCCTTGTTCTATTTCGTCAAACCGTGACTCGCAACGGCGAGCTGTCGTTGCGCCACCGTGTTCTGGCGTGCCCGAGCCGCCGCGGATCGTGACAGCGTGCCTCCGGTGATGGGGGCAAGGGCCATGATATACCTTGTTGGGCTCGAAGGGGAAAAGTGGGGAGTCGACTTTGTAGCTCTTTGTCGCCCGGCGGAGTTGTCGTCGGTAAGGGCAGCCGCCCGGTCACCGCCGCCGTCTGTCGGCCAGTGAAAGGGAGGGGAGGAGGAAGGAGTCGACGAGTGGGGCCGTTGTCGTACGAGAGTGAAGGAGAGGAGAAAGGGAGCAGTCGGCCTTGGGGTGAGTGAGCGGGCAGCGTGTTCGAGTGGGGCGGGCCAAGCGTGCGTCTTTGGGCTGGCGTGGAGGAAAGCAGGCCGGGCCATGCGGACGGGCCGCACAGTGAAGCCCACGGGAGAAGGGAAAAAGCTTTTCTTTTTCTAATTTAATTTTCCAAAAGCTGATTTTCATCTTTTTGTTGTAATTTATTTTGGGCAGTTAAAAATATGAGAAAAATATGTGTGTGATCCCTGTGATGTGCTCTGTTCATGAAAAATACTAACCATGTTTTTCCAATAGGTTTTAATTGTATGATAATTTGCTCTTTAAATTAATAAATGCAACTTCCATGATTTTTTTAATAATTAAAATATAAGTCCAAAAATCATGAAATTTGTTTTATGTGCTAATTAGATGATGATGATCTTAATTATGAAGTTTGATTAGATTTTGACTAAGTTTTGTATTATGCTTAATTAATACCCTTGTTTAATTAATGTTTAATTAGTTAATTGCTTAATTAATTAGGGTTTAATTAATCTCCAATTAGCAGGTTAATTAGTGGCTTTCAACGACTGTAAAAATGGTCAATAAATTAGTAATCACCCTTAATCTTTGTTAGTGTTGCCTGATTTTGGGATTGAGTGATGACCCTAGGTCATTAACCCTAATGACCTTCGGCATTTTATGTTGATTTGCGTATCGTTAGTCCGTCGTCGTCGACGTTAGTTATACCTTCTTAGTGCAACTATACCGTGAAGGAAAGTTGTACTCAAGATCGGTTAACACTCGTTGCATCATTATCGCATGCTCTTTCATTCTTGCACTTTGTAATCATGCATCTCAATCGTGTAGTTGATCCGACTTCCGTCTCGGAGGAAGGTTATCGGTGTGAAGAGGTTGGTCTGATTTCGACAAGTGTCATCACTGCTCCCTAACTTCGTCAAGCCCCAAGGCAAGCCCCAGGATGCATTTAAACCCTACCTTGTATTTCGAAAAGCTTTTTATATTGTATGTTGATGATGTGATGCATTAGGTAACAGGAGTTGTGTGATCACCTAATTTGGTGCATTTACCGTACCTTGATATATACCCCGGATACTGTTTTGATTTCGAAAATGCTAGTGCATGCTTAGCCCCGCAAATAGCACAGGCTTTATGAAATGTTTTTTTAAAGATGTGATAACAAAAGTTCCCCCTTGAGGGCAATTACGAAAACCTGATGTTACTTGTTGGTATCCCTTCACTTTGATCGGGTCAAGGGTACGCAACAAGAGCATGATGATGAGTAAATCGAGACCGGGTGGAGTGACTTGCACCGGGGAGGGGCTAGTGCCCCGGTGTAGTGTCGTCCCACTTGTGAGTCGGTTAAGCACCGTTCGTTGCCTTGGCCCGGGATCATGAGGTTATTGGATAGTACTAGTCGCATGCTAATGGCGGTAAGCTCCCTTGTACTATCTTTTGACGAGAACGGATACGGGGACGAGTGTAGCGTGTACCCATCCTACGGGCCACCGTGGAAGGGGACCGCGGCGTAGGGAGATGGTGTCTTGTACCTCGTAGCTAGGACCCGTTCTGGTTGGGAGAAATACAAGCGTGAGTTGATGTATGTAAGATGTTCGGTCCTGCATACATCGTGTGGCTAGGAAGCCCCAGCTGGGTATATAAAGCGATTCGAATCGTCGTGTGCTCCACGATATGGGAGTCGTGATCCTAGCACCAAACATCGTAGTAATAATGGAAGTTGATGATGGAAAGTTTTGAATCTGGTACTTGGTTGACAAGTGATTGATGTAGTAAAGTAAGGACTGGCTTAGTCTCTTTTTGCAAATGTGTCATTTGATCTTGCTAAAGCCTCACCTTGATTCCTATTAGCCGGCATTCCTGAGTCTTCTCCCCAATTTTTGGTCGGGTAAGTCTTGCGGAGTACTTTTTGTACTCAGGGTTTGTTCAACCCCTGTTGCAGGTGAACCGTGTGAACAAGTGTGCTACGGCCCTTGTTGCATGACGGTGATCGAGGAAGAGTTTGCTGATGAATAGATTGTGTGGCCCGTGGGCAGGGCACTTTCGTTGCGTGAGTGTAATAAAGTTAAGTAATGGTACTTCCGCTGCTTTGTAATAATGCTACTCTGGTTTGTATAAGTTTGACAAAAGTTTTGTAAATTAAGTTATTGTAAGTCTTCCGCTACCCTGGTATTTTGTATGAAAACTCTTTGTATCTTGTGATGTCTCTGTAAGTATCGATCCTGGAGGAAACGTGGTTCATCGGGGTTTCACCCGACAGAACATTCTAGGTTATGTGGTACTCAAGTACGCTGACAGAGGTCTTAAGGGCAATGTCAGGTGCTTGTGGGCCATGTAATTTAGAAGGTTCTGCCACAGAGGGTATCAGAGCGGTATTTACAAAGATACTCACAGTATTACTTTTCAAAAGCTTCAAAATATTTTGGATCCAAAAGTTAAATGTGGTTTGGTTCAAATTGCTTCTGCTCCGTCTTAATTCTTTCTTGTAGCCTTCTAGGTGCTATTTAAAAGAGTCTTAAGCGGAGTATCATGTTGTTTTCTTTTTGCCCTATATTATTAAAAGTATGCTTATGCTAAATTTAAAATGTTTTTTGCTTGATCCGTAGGTTCGATCATGCATCATGTTTAATTCACATATTTAAAATCATATCCCCGATAACAAGTGGTTGGGCTAAGTAAAAATCAATCCTATTCTTGCTAGCCCTAGGATTTCTATCTTATAGGCTTTGCTTGTGGATAAATATGATCTTGTCTATAACAGATGTCTGGCAACACTCGTGCTGGTTCTTCACACGAGGGAGGTGAGGTCCCTCAGGCACCACCAAAGCACCACCGTCCTTGGCTGAAGCTGTGGCAGCTTTAGTCCATGCCACCACTGAGAATGCCCGTATGCTACGGGAAATAAGTCAGAAAAATCAGAATGCCCCACATGAGAATCATGGTCGTCGTAATCACGACGAAATCACATATGCGGATTTTACTGAAACTCGTCCGCCAGTGTTCACAAGGGCCGAGGAACCCCTAGAAGCTAATGATGGCTTCGTATTATAAATCTAAAGTTTGACCTGCTAGAGGGTTGTCCCGACTTGTTGAAACCCAAGTTTGCTGCCCAACAAGCGAGAGGTCCTGCTGCATGCATGGTGGGCAAACTTCCTAGCACGTCAACCCTTGGGACAACAAGTCACTTGGGCTATGTTTCAAGATGCCTTCCGCCAAACATTTTATTCTGACGGAGTGATGCAATCAAAATTTGGAAGAGTTTCTAGCAATAAAACAAGGTGGTCGATCGGTGGTGCAATATGTGAACCTGTTTAGTCAACTATCACAATATGCGTCTGAACATGTGGATACTGATAGCAAAAAGAAGAAATGTTTTGTTCGGGGTTTAAAGAGTGATATTGAAACTCACCTTACTGCCAACCCAACTGCCACTTTCTATGAGGCGGTGGATATCGCCATATCCTATGAAAGATCCATGCTTAAACAGAAGAGTGAAGAGCGGCGTGCGTCCTCTAACCCATCTGGCGGAATCCAGAAACGTCAGAAGGTTATGTTCCACCCTACTCAAAGCATACCCACCAGCCATCCCGCTATCCACAAAGCACCAACAAAGTCACCAACCCTATTACTATCCACCACAAAGCGGCAAAGCCATCAATCTTATCATCACCCGCAGCGGCGGCAAGCCTACGAGGCAACGGGGAGAACACTCACCTGCCGCCACAACCTGGCGGCCGAATGCCCAAGATACTCGAACTCCCACTCCATCAACTCCCCGGACTTCGTCCCTTTGGTAGAGGTCATTTGTTTTAATTGTGGAGAGCCACACTATGTTCGATATTGCCCCTACCCAATCCAGAATACCTCCAACTTCCAGCAAGGGTCGGGCAGTCAGCAGCATCAGGGTCAAGGCAGAGGTAAATCACAGTATGTCCCGAAGGTGAATGCCGGGAGGAAACCTGGGCGTGTGTATCACGTTCAAAATTTGGAGATGTTCTTAAAGGAGAATCTGTTTTTAATGGGTATGTTTCCGTCGCCCGATCACCCCGCACTTACTTTATTTGATTCTAGTGCATCACATACATTCATCAATCGTACCTTTGTTACAAAGCATGAACTTCCCATAAAAGAAATTAAAAAAAATAAGTCTTTGGTGCAATCGCCGAGAGGGCGTATGTGCACACGGGGAAATGGTATATCCGGTTCCTATGTCTTTTGATGGGTATCTCTATCTCATGAATCTAATGGTACTGAAGGAGCAAAACATAGGTGTGATCTTTGGAATAAACTGGTTTAAGGAATTCTTGAATGAGCCTTTCCCGGTGTTTCTTCCTTCTTTCTCCTAAGTCACGATTCGTTTCTAAGAATTGTGACTTTCCGAAAACATGAGACTTGTAATATGAACCATTCTACCTCCCTTATGAAACCATGTAAGATGTGTCTACTTGATACATTTCCTTTTCCATTACTTAGCCCTAAGCTTTGAATCTCGGGACGAGATTCCTTTTAAGGGGAATATAATGTAACACCCCCGGTGTTACGTTAGCCTAAATCTGCCATGTCATCATCATCATTGCATGAGCATTCATAATTAGAGAACACTAATTCAAACAACCAAAATGAGTTTATCAATTTCTAGGGTTGGTTGAGCTCTTTTATATCGTATGCGTATGTGCATGTCATTAAACCTTGTTCACAATTTTACTTTTGTTTATAAAAGCAACCAAATAAAAGCAACCTTGGTGTGTACAAGTGCTTGGCTAACCTTAGCTTACGCCCTAACCGTTTTTTACAATTCAAATGATGCACAAGAGAGAACCAAAGTTGAATTTGAATCGAATCCCAAACCCTAACCCTAGTGGTTAAGTGTTGGAATTCGAATTTCATTTTCAATTTCGGTGAGCTAACCATAATTGATCTTATAAATAAAAGTTGCTAATCAATGGCACCATTTCAAAGTATGAAGTTTGTACTTTGAAAGTATTCCATTGGTTGGTTTTGAAAAGTGCCACAACATCATTAATTAATTGCCCAAAAGTCCAATTTAAAAATCCTTTTCAAAAGCTTAAATTTTAAAGTGAAACTGCCCCCTTTTCAAATTTCATCTCAAAATATTCAAAATTTGGGAAAACTCCAAAAATACAGTTTGTGCATCTCTTTGAGCTCTACAACTTTGGTATATAAAGTTTTTCAAGTTTTTGCATAAAATTTGAAGTAATTTCAAAAGTTCTTCAAATTAGGAATTGCCCCTTTTTGTATTTTAAACTCCAATTCAAAAATTATTTGGTTTCATGAAAAACTTTCTAAATGAAAGTTGTAGGTATTGAGAAAATGAACAACTTTTATTTTTGGATATTTTCATCTTTTATTCAAAATTTGAAAGTAATTTTGAAATCCCAAAAGTAGAATTTTAAGCCCTATTTCAAATTTGAAATGCAGTTTCAAAATTATTTGAAATTTTACAAAACTTCTTTAATAAAAGTTGTAGAGCCTGAAAAGTTGTGCAATTCATATTTTTGGAGAATTTTGAGTGCAGTTCAAATTTTGGGAGTAATTTGAAGGAGAGAGGGGAAATATCTTCTGCTACAGTGCCAACAGGGGGAGGACACCTTGACACCGTGCCCATGCCGTGACTCACCGGGCGCCGCCGTGGTCGTTTTAGTGTCGCCGCCGGCAATTCCGCGCCTCCAACCATCTGGCCGAGCTCGTGAAGCTCCTAGCTACCCCCTTGACCTTTTCATACTCTATAAAAGTCGAGCACGCCGGCACCACCTTCTTTCTCTTCACTGCTCACCGCCGGTCATCCTTGAATCCATTCCGAAATTCATCGCTCTCACTCCATCCCAATTCAATTGTTCTTGTCCACAGCTTCGCAACCTTGCTGCGACTCCATAGCATCAAATTCTAGAGCCTGAAATCGTCGGGATTGGCAAAGGCGTAGTTATCTTCTTACGCTCCCCGGTGGAGAGCCGTAGGGCCCCCGCTCCCCGGTCCGAGCACCTTGACATATTATGGGTCGATCCGTTGCTCGTCTTAGCATCGCCCTGAGTCCCTTATCACGCTCGGCTTGATGTTTTCCTCAGGCGAAGCTTCGGTGAATCCGAACGCCGACGTGCAGTGAGTTCAAGCCGCCGCCGGCGATCACTACGCCGACCGCACTCCTCCGCTTCACCCATAGCCAAGCTAACGCAAGCACAGAGTCGCGGTGAGCTTCCTCCATCTTTTCCTTGTTCTATTTCGTCAAACCGTGACTCGCAACGGCGAGAGCGTCGTTGCGCCACCGTGTTCCGGCGTGCCGAGCCGCCCCGTGATCGTGGCCAGCGTGCGCTCCGGTGATGGGCAAGGGCCATGATATACCTTGTTGGGCTCGGGGAAAAGTGGGGAGTCGACTTGGGTAGCTCTTGTCGCCGGCGGAGTTGTCGTCGGTAAGGGCAGCCGCCGGTCACCGCCGCCGTCTGTCGGCCGAGTGAAAGGGAGGGGGAGGAGGAAGGAGCCGACGAGTGGGGCCGCGTTGTCGCGAGAGTGAAGGAGAGGAGAAAAGCCGGCGGGCGCTGGGTGGTGAGTGAGCGGGCCGCGTGCCTCGAGTGGGCCGGGGGCAGGCGCGTGCGTCGTGGGCGCGTGGAGGAAAGCAGGCCGGGCCATGCGGACGGGCCGCATGCTGAAGCCCACGGGAGAAGGGAAAAAGCTTTTTTTTTTCTAATTTAATTTTCCAAAAGCTGATTTTCATCTTTTTGTTGTAATTTATTTTGGGCGATTAAAAATATGAGAAAAATATGTGTGTGATCCCTGTGATGTGCTCTGTTCATGAAAAATACTAACCATGTTTTTCCAATAGGTTTTAATTGTATGATAATTTGCTCTTTAAATTAATAAATGCAACTTCCATGATTTTTTTAATAATTAAAATATAAGTCCAAAAATCATGAAATTTGTTTTATGTGCTAATTAGATGATGATGATCTTAATTATGAAGTTTGATTAGATTTTGACTAAGTTTTGTATTATGCTTAATTAATACCCTTGTTTAATTAATGTTTAATTAGTTAATTGCTTAATTAATTAGGGTTTAATTAATCTCCAATTAGCAGGTTAATTAGTGGCTTTCAACGACTGTAAAAATGGTCAATAAATTAGTAATCACCCTTAATCACTGTTAGTGTTGCCTGATTTTGGGATTGAGTGATGACCCTAGGTCATTAACCCTAATGACCTTCGGCATTTTATGTTGATTGCGTATCGTTAGTCCGTCGTCGTCGACGTTAGTTATACCTTCTTAGTGCAACTATACCGTGAAGGAAAGTTGTACTCAAGATCGGTTAACACTCGTTGCATCATTATCGCATGCTCTTTCATTACTGCACTGTAATCATGCATCTCAATCGTGTAGTTGATCCGACTTCCGTCTCGGAGGAAGGTTATCAGTGTGAAGAGGTTGGTCCTGATTTCGACAGTGTCATCACTGCTCCTAACTTCGTCAAGCCCCAAGGCAAGCCCCGGATGCATTTAAACCCTACCTTGTATTTCGAAAAGCTTTTATATTGTATGTTGATGATGTGATGCATTAGGTAACAGGAGTTGTGTGATCACCTAATTTGGTGCATTTACCGTACCTTGATATATACCCCGGATACTGTTTTGATTTCGAAAATGCTAGTGCATGCTTAGCCCCGCAAATAGCACGAGGCTTTATGAAATGTTTTTAAAGATGTGATAACAAAAGTTCCCCCTTGAGGGCAATTACGAAAACCCGATGTTACTTGTTGGTATCCCTTCACTTTGATCGGGTCAAGGGTACGCAACAAGAGCATGATGATGAGTAAATCGAGACCGGGTGGAGTGACTTGCACGGGGAGGGGCTAGTGCCCCGGTGTAGTGTCGCCCACTTGTGAGTCGGTTAAGCACCGTTCGTTGCCTTGGCCCTGGGATCATGAGGTTATTGGATAGTACTAGTCGCATGCTAATGGCGGTAAGCTCCCTTGTACTATCTTTGACGAGAACGGATACCGGGACGAGTGTAGCGTGTACCCATCCTACGGGGCCACCGTGGAAGGGGACCGCGGCGTAGGGAGATGGTGTCTTGTACCTCGTAGCTAGGACCCGTTCTGGTTGGGAGAAATACAAGCGTGAGTTGATGTATGTAAGATGTTCGGTCCCTGCATACATCGTGTGGCTAGAAGCCCCATTTGGGTATATAAAGCGATTCGAATCGTTAGGGTGCTCCACGATATGGGAGTCGTGATCCTAGCACCAAACATCGTAGTAATAATGGAAGTTGATGATGGAAAGTTTTGAATCCGGTACTTGGTTGACAAGTGATTGATGTAGTAAAGTAAGGACTGGCTTAGTCTCTTTTTTGCAAATGTGTCATTTGATCTTGCTAAAGCCTCACCTTGATTCCTATTAGCCAAAGCATTCCCCGAGTCTTCTCCCCCAATTTTTGGTCGGGTAAGTCTTGCGGAGTACTTTTTTGTACTCGGGGTTTGTTCAACCCCTGTTGCGGGTGTGAACCGTGTGAACAAGTGTGCTACGGCCCCCTTGTTGCATGACGGTGATCGAGGAAGAGTTTGTTGATGAATAGATTGTGTGGCCGTGGGCGGGGCACTTTCGTTGCGTGAGTGTAATAAAGTTAAGTAATGGTACTTCCATTTGCTTTGTAATAATGCTACTACGGTTTGTATAAGTTTGACAAAAGTTTTGTAAATTAAGTTATTGTAAGTCTTCCGCTACTCGGTATTTTGTATGAAAACTGGCTGTAATCTTGTGATGTCTCTGTAAGTATCGATCCCGGAGGAAACGTGGTTCATCGGGGTTTCACCCGACGTAACATTCTAGGTTATGTGGTACTCAAGTACGCCGACAGAGGTCTTAAGGGCAATGTCGGTGCTTGTGGGCCATGTAATTTAGAAGATTTCGCCACGCCGGGTCAAGGTGAGCCGAGACGCCGTCTTCGACGAAGGACGCGGCTGGGATTGGTCGATTCAGTGCGAAGCTCGGCGGCGGCAGAAGCGACTTCACCATCGAGTACTAGCTGCCGCATCAAGCTGGAGGCGCACCTAGGGCTCCACCATCGATGGGCGGAACATCTACGCCGCCGGCTGCATCGCCTTCTGCACCCCGATCGCCGTCTCCGGGGGAGCTGGAGCAGAGGAACTCTCCTGGGCAGGGGCAGGGGATACTTCTTCACCGACCGCTGCCGTCCAATTTAGCCCTCCCATCAAGCGCTTTAATCGCCAATTCCCCATCACCAGCAACTCCAATTGATTCGTCTTCACCGGCGGAAGCAGCAGAAGCTCGGGATTTTGTGGAATTCACCACCCCGCTCGAGGATGATGAGGAGCGGCTCGACGCCTTCTACGACGGCGATCAGGCGTGCTACCGCACCCTCTCCAACGCCCCTCGGCAGGCAGCCCACTCCACCGCTGCGACACGTCTCTTCGCCCGGCTCCACCTCACCCACGCCGGAGAACCGGCCCCGCCGAGGCCAAGAACGATCCCGCTTTGGCGAGCCGCGATGGAGCGAGGAGCTTAAGGCGGTGAGCACAATCATACACAGGGAGCTGGTGCCACTCCTGGCGGTCACCGGCCAATTACCCCGAAATGGGTCTTCAAGCTCAAGAAGAACGAGCCGGGCGCGGTGATCAAGCACAAGGCACGGCTCGTGGCGGGGCTTCGTCCCGTCCAGCAGGAGGGCGTGGACTACGACGATGCTTTTTGCTCGGTGGCGCGGATGGGGTCGGATGAGTCCTCCTCGCTACCGGGCCGCTCGGGGAAGGGTGGCGGGTCCATCACATGGACGTGAAATCCGCCTTCCTCAACGGCGATCTCAAGGAGGAGGTGTATGTGCAGCGGCCCGCTGGCTCACGGCGTCACCCGAGAGAAGAAGGCAAAGTCTACCGCCGCGCAAGGCACTCTACGACTGCGAAAGGCGCCGCTGGCATGGAACGCTAAGCTGGATGCCACACTCAAGGAGATGGGCTTCCAAAGAAAGAGAGCAAACCATGAGGCCGCAATGTACAAAGGCGGGCGGTGGGCGCACTTGTCACCTTGTCGGCGTCTACGTCGACGATTTGATCATCACCGACGCGGAAGAGGCAGAGGTGGAGGCGTTCAAGGTCAAGATGAAGAGCACCTTCGACATGAGCGACCTCGGCCTCCTCAGCTTCTACCTCGGTGTTGAAGTACACCAGGAAGCGCCGTCGGAATCACTCTCGAGGCAATCCCACTATGCCAAGAGGATTACGGAGTCTGGGGGAATGGAGGGTTGTAACCCAGCCCACACTCCAATGGAGGAGCGGCCGACTCGGCAAGCACAAGACCGGCTGGCGAGGTCGATCCTACCCACTACCGGCGCCTCATCGGAAGTCCGCCCCTACCGGTGCACCGGCGCCCCGACATCTCCTTCGCCCGTCGGCCGTCGGTCGATTCATGGAGCGGCCAACTCGAAGCATCAAGCTGCGGTCAAGCGAATCCTCCGCTACGTTTCTGGCACGCTTGACTATGGACTCCACTTCACCAAGGCTCCAAGCAAAGCTCGCTTCATCGGCCATTTGCGGACGGCGACCTCGCCCGGCGATGTTGACACAAGCAAAAGCACGAGTGGAGCCCTCTTCTTCCTTGGCAACCGCTTGGTCGGTGGCAATCTATCAAACAGAAGGTGGTGGCGCTTTCAAGCCGTGAAGAAGAGTACATCGCCGCCTCCACCGCTGCAACTCAAGCTTTGTGGTCATCAAGACTCTGGCCGAGCTCCTCGGCAAGGCAGTTGAAGTGGTGGACCTGAAGGTGGACAGCAAATCAGCACTTGCTCTGGCCAAGAATCCAGTCTTCCATGAGAGAAGCAAACACATCAGGATCAAGTACCACTTCATCCGTAGCTGCCTTGAAGATAGAAGCATCAGGGCCAAGTATATCTCAACTGCTGATCAGCTAGCAGACATTCCCGACCAAGTCCTTGGGAAAGGCCAAGTTCCAAGAAATAAGAGGCAGAATTGGGCTGAAGCTGATCAACTCCGAGGTGCACAAGGCTAAGGGGGAGAACTGATGGGTATTAGCCTAGTGCTTTACCTAGTTATCTATCTAAGTATTTACTTTACCTTGCTGTAATCATAGCATAGGTTCCTTGACAACCAAGTTGATCATGGTGTCTTGGCAACCAAGTAGAAGAAGGGAATCTGCTTTATGCAGTTAGGGAGTAGTTGAGCCACTGCTCTATATAAGCAGGGCACCTATCTTGTATCAGTGAGTGAACCTTTGCAATTTCAATACAATCCAAGCGGCATACTTGCCAAGCTGCCCTCTGGGCAGGAGAAAAGATCTCTCTCTTGATCCATGTTTACAACAATTCCATTATAATTTATAAACCAATTCGGCACCCTATCAGTCAGATGCCATTATATCTTGTTTCATTATCAAAAGCAGGTCAACCTGTTTCGAGCAACACCATCTAATTGATTATCATTCAAAAGAATTAGCAGTTTGCATCTAAACAGCATGAGAATATAATGTTCCAACATTGCTTACATGAATACACAAACGCATAGTTAGAATACTACTACACTAGTTCTGTTCGTAATTATTACTTCCTGCTGCTACAATCTGAGTCCCTCCCAGCAGCAGTGTTGACTTGCCGGTTGAGATATGCTTCATAGATCTCCACAACAAGCCTTGGGTCCTTCTCGACAAGCTCCTTGTATTCTTCACGGTCCGCTAGTGTAGACATGTTCTCCATGAGCACAGAAAGCGAGGCCTCCAGCAGCTGCTTTGCACTGTGACGGTGCGCAAATGCATAGTGGGTAATAGCATTATCGTTATTAACTTTGGATGTTATGAACTTCTCACAGTATGCCTTGAGGTGCTTTATTTCATACTTCTCAGCTAACACCAAGAGGTCAGATGCCATCTGTTCATCTAGAAGAGCTTCTGCAGTGTACATGTAATGGACAAAAGCACGAAGGATGTCATAAGACACATCATAGATTTTGATGACGCCACTCCTACTCTCTTCCATCTCATTCTCAAGCATCGCTCTAAAAGCGGGAGATCTACTGGCCTGTTTGAAAAAAAAAAAAAAAAGTCAGTTCAACATATAATGCAGCTCCACTGCGACAAAAAACAGACAATAAAGCAAGAGATAAAATTAACACACAAATGAAAAATGTCTACTGCAAACCAACTACAGAGGTGAACTGCAACTGTAAAATTAGAAGAATGCTGGCATGACTGTAAATCTGAAAAAAAAAAAAAAAAAAAAATGAAAGCTGCCTACTGAAATGAGCACAATTAGCTATGCCTGACTAAAATATGTGATCCATACTGAAAGGTAAGGAGTCAAGCACTTCAACAAAATAGTTTAATAGATCAAAGATTCTATGCAAAAATCCCCATGAAGAATGAATGTATTTTTACCATGTCAACATAACTCCCACTCTGGAGCAATATTGAAAGTCTGTATAATGATGAAATTAGTATCAGCACAAGCACTGATATAAGCAAGATTAAAATTTTATATATGCGTGTGACTATGCAATGTAGTTAATCAGCACTAACAAGTGCCAGTAGATGGTGATGCCTATTCTCGGCATTCTTGTCACATTGTATCTTAGGTTGTACTCAAGGGAAGAGGATGCACAAGAAAAAAGATGTTGAGAGAATGATCCACCACATTCATATATATAAGTACTCAATGCATCAACATTTATGTTAGTTTGAACACATGAAAATTTTAATTGATTCAAGGATGTTTGATGTGTAGATCCGATGCTTCTTCAAGCCATAAATAAAGTCCATTATTCATGTGGGAAAAAACTGTATGTTGCATCAGATTCATTGGACCCTTTTGTGCTCCCTCCACTTTACCTCATCAGGGAAGCATTTAGATAATAGTTGTTGGCACATATCTTTAAAGTTTCCTTCAAGCATTTTCACATTTTACACTGGCGACCACATCATGTCTCAAGAAAGAAAGTAAGATATATTATTTGCTTAATATCTATTCTACAAGTTTCTGATACCAGCAGAATCGATTCACATGAGGATTGTAAATGCAAACTTATACATGAATGATTTGCTACATACAGAATAATTGCTACTAAACCAAACTACAAATTACATTACAAACCTTGGTTGCAAGCATCAAAATAGTGAGGCTCAAGGAATAAATGAGGTTTGTGGAAAGTGTAAACTTATCTTTACCTCAAACATATACCTGACAACCAATTTAACCATGGCTTATGCTAATTATTTTCTCTCAGAAATGAAAAATATGTGCACACATGCATGGAGATTAATAAAAAAAGTAATGCATACTGTAAACATTAAATGTGAGCCCTAAAAGCTGTGCAGAATTGGTACAAACTACAAAACCAGGACGATGAATTTAACCTTACCTGTACTCAGTATTTGATATGTGTGCAAAATTTTTAATATACACGCATTCTCTTGGTAGATGATGTATTTTTTTACGTTTACATGTTTGGAGCAATTTTGTTTATTTTTCGTGAGTCGGCTTCAATCTGCAAGCAAAATGACCAGAGAGAAATTCATGAATAAAAACATCAGAACACCAAGAATACTCATGGATGAGGCAACTCAATATCCCTTCCCGAGAACACTGGTGAGTACCACACTAGAGGATTAGTCAGTAGGACAGTAAGGTACTAGAACTGTTCAATCTACTACTAGGACCAGGTCTGTGCATGAAATGGAAAAAAAAAAAAAAAGCATAAGACACCTCATCACAAATTGACAACCTACACTCTAGGATTAGGTCTAGTTCTAAGTCTAGCCGATCTGGATATCTGCCAAGAACTGAACAATCAAGAATGGCACAAACTAACTAATCAAACATGAATAGCACAAAGGAACATGTAAACAGCGCAAGGAGAAGTTGAGAAGGAAAGGAGGGCCCACAAGGATGACGCGGTGGGCGGGGACGGCGGGCGTGTCGAGGGTGCGCCCAGCATCGCCGTCGCCTCCCGCGCCGGAGGAGGAGCAGGAGGGGATGGCGTGGAGGAGGAGGTCGCAGTGGGGTGCGGCTGCGGCGTCGAGGGTGGGGGAGGGTAGGCGGAGGAAGTGGAGGCGGGAGCGGAGCTCCTCGATCTCCCGCTTGAGCTCCTCCTCCGTCTCGCTGGCCTCCTCGTAGCACTCCTTGCAGGTCCCGGCGTCCTCCTCATCGTACCCTTCCTTGCACGACTGGCACCACATCTTCGGAGCCCCTCCGAACGCCGGTCGACCTCGCCGCCGGGCTACAAGGGCTCTCTTTTCTGAGCGATGGTGGCGGCGCGGTCGGGTGGTGAGACTGGGGGAGTGGGAGGGGCTCACCTGGGCTTGTCGTGACGTATCTTGGCGAGGTCGTATGTGGGCCTAAACGCACTGTTCCCATGGTAGCCCGGCCCACTGACGAACATCATTTCTCACATTTCCATGAGAAATTTGTAAATTGAAAATCCCCTACAAAATATGCATAATAACCTAGGAATCTGGTCAAAATTCGATGACAGGATCTTGTAATTGAAAATTTAAGACTACCAATATATGTCCGCATGTTGGAATAGGAAACAAAACAATGTGCACGCGTCCTGGATAAGGAAACCAGCTCTGCTAGAATTGGATACTGATTTGACACTGTCTGGATAAAGAAATAGCTCACTTGGAACGAAAATGGATAGATTAGTCCTGTGGTTTCAAAAGGATCTGATCAACCCAGCCATGCATTTGCGAGGAACAAGGACGAGTTTGGCTCCATGCTGGAAACTAAATATTGACATAGGTCTAGATAATTCTTCACTGATCCACTATCCAAAGCAGGGCTTTACACCCCCCCCCTGGAACAAACATTCTGTTGCTTCTCAACACTCTCTCTAGTCTCCAATGGCAAGTGTGAGATTTCCACTTCATGTTAGGACACGTCCCAACCCTATCATATGGTACACTTGTTGCTCAACTACTTCTGCACTAAGTACCAAAAAAACAACAGTTGACATGGGACCTAGGGTGACACATACTAGATCTTGTTTTTAAGACTTTGTGAACCTAAGTGATAGAGGACCCCAAATTTGATATATCCAGTTTTTGTAAGGAGGTGAGTATCCATATTTTGAGCCTATATAGGTGGCTAGGGCAACCTAGGCAGTTCATTGTGATGCATCCGGATGGTTTACTTCTTGTTTCTTGTTTGTGCATCATTCTAAGCATAGCAAAAATTTTATCATTAGTAAATACTCCCTCCATTTTATATTATGTCAGTTGGATGTTTCTAGATACTATTCTGTCTATGTATCTGGACATAGTGTATATATAGGCATATAGAAAAACTATGCAATTAGAAAATCAAAACAACTTACAATTTAAAATCGAAGGTGTAGTTCACAACATAGATACAAATTAAGACAACATCAAAGTCATTCTAGACGACTAAACATTATTTTTTTCTTTTAATAAACAGACACTTCTGAAGATAGTAATTGAATTCCATGTTGCTTTTCACCAGATATCTTCACACCCACTCCTATAATTCTAAGTGTCAATCGTAGTTGTAGTATTCTTTCTAGTCGTTATAAATATTAGTGTAAACAAGGTGCAAAGTGTGTTTAATACTCTTGTTTTAATGTATGTTACATTGTTACTAACCAATTGTACAGTGATCTTTTAACATGATATGTAAAAATTGGTGGTACGCGTAAGATTTTTTTTTTTTGAAACAATAGCAGAAGCTTTGCATCCTTGTACTGAAGGTGGGATCATCCTAAAGATGAGGTTTTTTCTGCACATCCAAATGGCCTAGCAGAGGAGGATAATGATTTCCATGAAGAACTTTCTGTTGATCTGGGCTTTCAAAAGCTCTAGATTTTGCAGTGGCGAGAACCTGTAATCCACTTCCAGGCCAACAGCATTCCAACAAAGTACAGCGGAAGGGCAATCAATGAAGAGGTGCTCTATGGTTTCCTCTATTTGCCTGTTGCAGAGGACGCAATTAAAATTTTCCAACTCCATATTTGTTCTTAACATGCTTCTAGTATTGAGTCTGTTTTTGAGGACTAGCCAGAAGAATACTCTGTGTTTGTTTTTCAGGAGCTTTTCAGGTCCATCTGTAAGCTACATGGACCTGTGAGTGTCCACTCAGCTGTTTGTAGACCTTTAATGAGAAGTAGGTTGATCTCCAAATGAAACCCCAAATATCTTTTTCCTCAGTTGACTGTACCATTCCCAGCAGCTCCGAGACTTAAGGCTTGTGGATAGGTTTCTTCAGAAAGAGGAAGGTGGAAGAGGCTTTGTAGACTTTCATTGCTTAGATGGATTTGTTGTTTGTGAAAGAGTCAGCTCAGGGAAAGCCAGATGGGGGATACAGTCTTTCCAGATGCCTGACCACAGGAGACAAGTTCTTCCATGCTTTATTCAACCTTTGCTAAGCCTTTAAATTTGTCTAGGAGCTTTAATGATATCTCTCCACAAAAAAAAAAAAAAACCCTGCTATTCACAGTTGGAAGCCTGGCATTACTGCCATTACTGTAATGAGTTTCCCAGATTAAGTTAACCCATGTAATCTCTTCCCTATTGAAAAGCTTATGTAGAAACTTCATGAGAAGGGCCTCGTTTTGTGTTCTTAGGTTCAGGGCTCCAAGGCCTCCTTCCGACTTGGATCTACAAACCACTGGCTAGGCTTCACTTGCTGGTTTTTCGGAGTTCAAATTCGAGCCTCTCCAGAGGGCAGAGGCAATGCATCCTGTACTTATCTATCTGCTATATAACAGTGTTCTGAAGCTTGAAGGTGCTCATGGCAAATGTTGGTAAGGCTGTTATAACAGAATTTGTTAATTGAAGTCTACCTGCCTGATTCAGGACTGTGTAAGAAAAAAAAAATTGGCAAGAGAATATTGGATGGGTAGACTTGATTCATGCTTTGATTCTATTCTAAAGCTGCTCCTGAATGAAGTACAATGTGTCATTTCTGTTTCTCTATATTTGGCCCTAGCAAAAATATAAACATTTGCAAAAGCATGACTGCAAAGATGGGACTAACCAAACTGCTCCATCTTTTCTTTTTTTTTTTTTCAAAAATGAACAACAAAAGCTTTGTCACAAGTTTTTTATTAGAAGGATAAAGAAAAAAATCACAAGTCCCCACTCTGTTTTTTTTTAAAACCAGGCCAAGAAAACTACACTAGTATACAACCACCAAACAAGTCCACTAAGAAATCTACCCACTAAAACTAAACACATCTTATCTAGGAGGCAACCAGAAACAACTCTGGTGCAAAAGACTGATCCAAACCACTGAGGAAACTACGCGTAGCACAATCTAGAGACCAACCACTACTAAGTAAGCACCAACTTGCTCAACAAACTATTATGCCTAAACTACGAGACAAAAAAACTTGAAAACAGATTACAAGGACGGATATCCCTCCACCTTGAACAGTGCCAAGCTAGATGCCATTGTAGGATACATGCTCTTTCTTTTCCTCGTTATTGCTATCATTGGCAACCTTTGATTTGTCGATCTCAATGGCCTGCAGCTCACTGCAAGACACAAACTTGATGGTCTCCTTCCTTAACGTGAGGTAGATCACAGCACAAATGTAGAGCAGCATAAGAGGGAACACGATGATGCCAATGAGAATGTTAGCATAAAGTGGCAGTGAGTTGTGGAGGATCCAGCCAACAAATTTTGAGCTGAGGAAATAGATGTTTATCCCAATGATTACAGACCCAAGCATCCAAGAGAATCCAATGATCTGCATGCATGTGATCAATATATGCATAATTAGTAAGGAAGGAAACTATAATTTGTTCTTTCAAACAAAAAAAAATTGTTATTTGCACTGACTTTCGTACTTACATAGATAGAGTTTTTATGTTGGCCCATCGTGTTGCTACTGCTGCTGAACTTGAGAAGTGGGATGAGAGCAAATGGTAGGTCAAATGACAGTATCATCTGCACCAAACTTACAGAAAGTCAACCAAACGATTCACCACAAGAATTTTCTTTAGTATGCAATCAGAAGTTTAAATCAATGCATTTCTTATTATTAGTTCATACAATTAACCTACTGATAAGTTGCATTTACAGATTCTGTAAACGGTGCTTATGTAGACAGAGAGTCGATGCACCAGATCTAATGGTGGAAACAACTTTACCGATGCAATGATGATGAGACGGCCAGCACCGCTGGACCCACCGATGATGACAACGATTAAGCTTGGTACAATGGCAATGCTGCGAGTCATCAGGTTCCTCAGCCACTGTTTCATTTTGATGTCCAAGAAACCCTGAGCAAAGAGGCAAAGACATGTGAACCGTGCTTCAAGTACATGCATGCATGATTAATTGTAGGTTTTGCCCTTGAAATGTGATGCCTAAGTATAATAATTTTTGTTCAAAGTATGTAAATGTTGGAAAGAATATGATATTATAATCTGTCAGTTTAACGATGATAACTGAAACAAGGCTAATCAGTTAATCGATGTGAAGAAGATACTAGCTCTGATCCAGTTTGCTTGCTGGCTAGGACAGATACAGATACTCTATGCATCTTCAACCATTATGTTTTCCAAACTTATATATTAATAAAAACAAATATGTGTAGATGACGAATGTACTAATACCATTCTCACGTGATAAATCTGAATACTACATATATTAAAATTACTGTCAAACTTTTAGTGGTTTGATTGCAAACATTCTGTGATAACATACATTTGTGCCAGAAGTGGTACCTGCATGACGTATTGCCCAGCGTAAGTACCAGTGATGGAAGAGCTTATTCCACAAGCCAAGAGTGCCACACCATACACAACAGCGCTGTTGTTTCCCAGCACATTCTGAAATGAAAAATAAGCAATCAACTAAAACTCTCTGGTAGTCAACAGATCCCAAAGGGAGTAGTGACCAGGCAGTAATCCGTAATACCCTGAGTAGGAAGGACGAGGAGTTCAAGGTGATATCACTGCATTTTGCAGAGTCATCCGGTGAGAGGTTGCTCGAGTTACAGACAGTTCCAGAGACAGAGATGATACATATGTTAATGAGAAGTGCCACAAACATTGCTATACCACTTTCAAAAAGGAAGAACCTGCAAGCATCCTGAATTGCAAACAAGTGTGTGGAATGCCAGAATGTAAGCTGAATTATTACTGAATTCTGAATTCGTTCAAATCTATCTACTCACCTTGATTCCTCTTACTGATGAGGGAGTGTTCCTTGACAGCACCAGGGCAGAGTGCAAGAATAGATTGTGCCTGTAATTAATTTATGAAAATGAATATTTATACTGAATAGGAGCTACACAAGTTGACAAAATGGCTGGACTATAAAATAGTGACATGATAAGAACTACAATCATAGAGGAATGGAGTTCTTCTAGAGCATTAACTTAAGACCGTGTGTAACCACAAAAAGGATTCAAACCACTTCTATCCAAAACAAAATGTCCTAGAAAGTAAAAAGATAAAAGAAAGATACACCACATATACACAGATGAACACACAAATAATTTCAATGCTAGATTTCTTACGGCATCACAAGAGCCCCAAGAAGGGCTATAGTGTCTCCAGTAGCGCCTGGCCCACTCAGGCTGGGGATGAATAGCCCATAGATGACCTCTTTTGCAGGAGGCTTCACTATGCTCATCTCTATGAAGAAGCATGCTGCCATAACGGACACCAATAGTCCAACCAAAAGTTCCAGCTTCCTAACCTAGGTAAATGTACAAAACATGTCAGGCTATATGCATAAAAAATGTCTTATATAAATGGTAAATATTAGTACTAGACAGAGTTAATGTTGGAAGTAGTTTTTGATGAGTTTGGTTTGAAGAGTGGGATGGTACATCATCTGACTCCTAATTTTTTTTGTTTGATCTAAGGACTTGAATGCGTTGATCCATCACTACTTCATTCCTTATAAGCTCTTCTAGTGTAAATGTTAGAATTAATTACTCGTTGACTGTAATCTCCTAGTTACCTGTGCAGGCGCCAGCCATGCTGGCCCCTTTCACACTGCTGGCCCCTTGGGCCATCCCCTCTCTCTCCTATATAAGTGTAATCCCGTCTGTAATCTATTATCAAGGAATATACAAAGCCTAATGGCCTTTCTCTAATATGGTATCAGCCTAATCGTATCCCTGCTTCCGCTTCCCACCGCCGCCCAGCCCGACCCGCGCGCCTCTTCTTCCGCCCGCGCTCAGGCTGCTGCGCCCCCGACGACCGCCCGCGCGCCCTTCCCGGCCGCCGCTGCCTCGCCCGGCTCCATTCCCATGGCTGCTCCTCCCTCCGGCGATGATTCCGGCACCTCGCCGCCGCCACGCGACCAAGCTCCGCTGACGAGGGCTTCGCCGCCGCCAAGGCTCTGGAGGTTGAGGCCGCCTCCCTGCGCGACTCAATCAGGCGCGCAGCACCCAACTCAAGGAGCAGGCGGACCTCCTCAAGTCCGCCGCCGCCGCCCAGGAGCGGGTCAGCGCTGCTGCCGCCGCTCTCGACTTGGAGCGCGAGCAGGCCGACCTGCTGGAGCAGCAGGCCGCTGGCCCTCCAGCGGCTCCACCCCGAACACCATCGCGGCGATGACTCGGAGGGCGACGCCGATTCCGTCTCCACGGAGACTGCTGCTGTCGCCCATCTTCATAGCCAGGCGGCTGCTGTGCAGAATATTAAGAACCTCATCCCTATTGTTCTTGATCTGCAAGCCTCAAATTACTCCAAATGGCGTGGCTACATTCTGCTCACCCTCGGCCGGTTTGCCCTGAAGGACCACGTCCTCAGCGGCGCCATCCACCCCCCACGATGCGGCATGGTCCCGCATGGACTGTGTTGTCGTCTCATGGATTTTCAACACCATAGCTCCTGACCTCCTCGGCGTCGTCCACGAGCGTGGCGGCATCACTGCTCGGGCAGCGTGGCTCGGCCTCGAATAGCAATTTTTCAACAACCGCGAATCGCAGCGCCATGCTCCTCGACGCCGAAGTTCCGCACTCTATGCCAGGGTGCTCTTTCCGTGGATGAATACTGCCGCAAGATGAAGAACATGGCGGACGCCTTTCGCCGACCTTGGCGAACCTGTCCTGGACCGGACCCTGGTGCTGAATGTACTGCGCGGCCTCAACGAGCGCTTCCAGTTCATGTCGCAGCTTGTTACAAGGCAGAGGCCCTTCCCATCTTTTGCCGGCGTCCGTGCTGACCTGAGGCTGGCTGAACTCAACATGGCGTCACCCTCTGCTCCGCCCTCGGCCCTCGTCACCGCGCCGTCCAGCAAGCCACCTGCTCCGTCCCCCTGCTCATCAGCGCCCTCCACAGCCTGCTGGGGACAGCAGCTCGGCCACAGCTCTGCCCCTCCACGCCATCCTCAGGCTGCTGGGGGCCAGCAGTCCGGCACCGGCAACAACCGCGGACGGCGTCGCCAAGGCGGACGCGGCCAAGGCGGCGCCCAAGCCGGCGCTCCAGCCCGGCCCACCGAGTGGCCAGCAGTGGCCCTCCGTCTTCAACCCATGGACAGGGTCCATCCATATGTGGCCGGGTCCCACCCAGCGGCTCTCGCGGTCCACCGCCCCACGCGACTCCTCCTCCACCGCCACAGCAAGCCCTCATGGCCGGGCGCCTGGTTACCGGCTCCACCGCCCGGTCCCGGGGCATACTACCGAGGCGCCCGCCAGCGCCCCCCCCCCCCGGTCACCGTCGCCATGGACCACCGAGGGCCTCGCCAACGCTTTCAGCACCGTCACCCTCACTCCGCCCGACAAGCACGCCGGATTGGGTCTTCGACTCGGTGCTTCCTCTCACATAGGCTGGCACTCCTGGTATGGTCACCTTGTCACCAACCTCCTCTTTTCCTTCCTCCATTGTTGTGGGCAATGGCGCCACCCTTCCGGTTGTTGGCACCGGCTACTCAACCCTCCACGGCCCATTTCGCCTCAACAATGTTCTCATTGCCCACGACATTATTAAAAACCTCTTGTCAATTCGGCAATTCACCACCGATAATCTTGTTTTACGTCGAGTTTGACCCTCTTGGTGTTTTACGTGAAGGATCTTCGTACCCGGGGAACATCCTCCTTATTGTGATAGCTCGGGACCTCTCTACACCTTGCAGGCTCCGACATCACCATCCGGTTCTAGCGCTCTTGTGGCCACTCCCTCCTCCACTACTTGGCATCATCGGCTCGGTCATCCGGGAAGGCTACTCTTCAGACTCTTGCCAAGTCGTCCTCCATCATCTGCGACCCGGCCCGACGATGACACTCTACGCCATGCTTGCCCGGCTTGGGCGTCATGTAAACACCTTTTACCAATTCATTGTCTCGTGCAACTAAAAATTTCGACTTGATACATTGTGACTTGTGGACTTCCCCAATCGCCAGTGTATCCGGTTCCAAATATTACCTAGTCATTATTGATGATTACTCACATTTTGTTTGGACTTTCCCTCTTAAGCTAAAGTCTGACACCTTTACTGCTCTCTCCAATTTTTTCGCCTATGTGCTCACTCAGTTTGGTTGCACCATCAAGTCTGTGCAGTGTGACAACGGGCGTGAGTTTGACAACTCCGCGTCTCGCGCTTTCTTTTCTGCCAAAGGTGTCACTCTTCGCATGTCATGCCCCTACACCTCGCAGCAAAATGGCAAAGCCGAGCGCATGCTTCGCACCGTCAACAATGTCACCCGCACCTTGCTCTTCCAAGCATCCATGCCCCCCACTTACTGGGCTGATGCTCTTGCCACAGCCACTCTCCTCATAAATCGCCTCCCAACCAAGACCCTGAACATGAGCACTCCCTTCTTTGCCCTCCATGGCACTCTCCCCTCTTACCATGACCTTCGAGTTTTCGGGTGCACCTGCTACCCCAACCTCACCGCCACCACTCCTCACAAGCTCGCTCCCCGATCTTCCTTGTGCGTCTTCATTGGCTACTCTCCTGACCACAAGGGTACCCGATGCCTTGACCTACCGCCACAAACCGCGTCATCATCTCACGTCACGTTGTCTTCGACGAGACAACGTTCCCCTTCTCCCTCCGTCGCCCTTCGCCACCCACACACGAGCTCGATTTTCTAACTAACGACGATTCGTCGTCAGTTTTACTTCCACCTGCAGGTACACCGTGGGTTGCTGGCACTGCCCGGCCCGTGTGCCCCCGGCCGGTGCCCACCTTGGGCACACCGGCCCTCCCGGCGGCCTCGTAGGGCCCGTGCCCGGCCACCGGCTCGGCTTTGTACAGGCGCCCATGGCGCCCCTCAGTCTGGCGCCCGCCGCCCGATGCCCATGGCGCCCTCGGGGCGGGCGCCCGCCGTCGGCGCCCATGGCGTCTGCGGCTGGCGGCCCGGCGCCCCGGCGCCCCGCTCCCGTGCTCCGCGGGTCCTTCTGTCTGTGGCACCCGTGGTAGCACCCTCCTCCAACAAACCACGGTCACTCATGTCTACACCCGGCGTCCACGGCCCCCCGGCTCGCCACTGCGTCCCTTTGTTGAAGCACCTCCTCGACGCTCCAACATGATTCCTTCACCGCCTCGCCGTCAAGAGTGGCCCTCCTCTTCCAACGAGGAGCTGTCCCCATCCGCCCGGTCGCCAACACTCATGGTATGGCGACCCGCGGGAAGTCCGGTTACCGACAGCCGCGTCTCGCGCTGCATACTGAGGCTCTGTCACCTCTACCACGCTCTTGTCGTGACGCCTTCGCCGACCCACACTGGCGTCGGGCCATGGAAGAGGAGTACGCTGCCCTGCAGGACAACAACACTTGGGATCTCGTTCCCCGTCCTGCCAAGGCAAATGTGGTCAGTGGCAAATGGATCTTCAAGCATAAGTTTCATGCAGATGGTTCCCTGGATAGATACAAGGCTCGCTGGTAGATACTGCGCGGTTTCACCCAACGCCCCGGCGTTGATTATGACGAGACATTCAGCCCCGTCGTCAAGCACCGCTACCGTCCGGACTGTTCTCACCTTGGCTCACTCGGGACTGGCCAATCCATCAACTTGATGTGAAGAACGCCTTCCTCCACGGGACCTTGTCGAAACAGTCTCATTTGCTCTCAACCCACTTGGTTTTGCTGATCCCTGCACTTCCTGGTCATGTATGCAAGCTCAACAGATCCCTCTATGGACTCAAACAGGGCTCCACGGGCATGGTACGGCCGGTTTGCCTCCTTCCTGGTTTCTTTGGGTTTCGGAGAAGCAAAGTCGATACATCCCTCTTCATACTTCACCGCGGCACCGAGACGGTCTACTTGCTTCTCTATGTCGACGACATAGTGCTCACTTTGCCCCCCGAGCAGCTATTGCATCGCTTGATTGCAGCCCTCAAGACCGAGTTTGCCATGAAGGACCTTGGTCCTCTTCACCATTTCCTCGGTGTGGCGGTTCAGCGCCACAAGGATCACCTCACTGTCCGGCGTCAAGTACATCACGGACATCCTTGCTCGACATGGAATGAGCGACCGCAAGCCTTGCTCCCTCCTGTTGACACTGTGCCAAAGTCCCTGCGGATGCCGGTCCTCCCGTTGCTGATCCCCGCCTACCGCAGCCTTGCAGGTGCACTCCCAGATGCGACATTTACTCGACGACATTGCGTATGCTGTCCAGCAAATCTGCCTTCACATGCATGATCCCCGGGAAGTTCACCTCGTGGCTGCCAAGCGGATCGCCGGTATCTTCAAGGCACCCTCAGCTTCGGGTCCGATTATTCCTCGGTCTGCTCCAACACAACTTGTTGTGTACACCGATGCGGATTGGGCGGCTTCCCCGACACCCGACGCTCCACCTGCGGCTATGCTTTGTCTTTCTGGGCAGTCTCATCTCCCTGGTCCTCCAAGCGGCAGCCCACTGTCTCTCGGTCGGCGCCGAGGCTCGATATCGGGCTGTTGCCAACGGCGTTGCCGAAGCATCCCTGGCTGCAGCAACTTCTACAGGAGCTGCACCACCCTCTACAGACTGCCTCCCTCGTCTACTGCGACAATGTCAGCGCCGTCTACCTCTCCTCCAACCCCATTCAGCATCAGCGCACCAAGCACGTGGAAATCGATCTTCATTTCGTCCGAGAACGCGTTGCTATTGGTGCTGTTCGTGTGCTTCACGTTCCCACCACGTCACAGTTCGCAGATGTCTTCACCAAAGGGCTTCCGTCTTCGTGTTCATGGATTTTTCGCTCCAATCTGAACGTTCGCTCCACCGACGTTCCGACTGCGGGGGGTGTTAGAATTAATTACTCTTTGACTGTAATCTCCTAGTTACCTGTGCAGGCGCCAGCCATGCTGGCCCCTTTCACACTGCTGGCCCCTTGGGCCATCCCCTCTCTCTCCTATATAAGTGTAATCCCGTCTGTAATCTATTATCAAGGAATATACAAAGCCTAATGGCCTTTCTCTAATAGTAAACATGAAGGACAGAGTCATCCCAGTATCCCACAGAAATTCTCATGATGGATCATTTCATCTAGGCCAACTCCTCAAACCAAACACGACTAGAGAATACAGAGTACACAAGTGTTTATGAGAGCGTCAGTAAAAATATTTTTGATATGAAAAGTCTGGCAATAAAATGATTACCCCATATTTTTGCATTCCAAGGAGGAGAAGTGTGCTTGAGCCAGTGATGAGAACCCCCACCCACAAAGGTAAGTGGAATAAGAGGTTGAAAGCAAAAGCTGTCCCTATAACTGAAAAATAGTAACATTTGTAAGAAGCAAACAGTCAAATGAATATGAAAACCAATTGAGTTCTCTATATTGCCCAAAAAAATTGTTGATTAATTTGCATTCCTTAGTTTTACAGGAATAAATAGTGGACCAATTGAATTGGAAATTCCAAAGAAGAGAATAAATCTGTCATTTTAGCTTTGGCATTAAAAATTAGTGTACAACTACATTGAATGCTCATTTAGTGTATCCATCTATGTTAATTAATATTATATATACTCGATCAGCCGAAAATCAAACATAGCAGCTGAACAATAATTTTTTTTTTATGTAAGATTAGGAAGAGATGGTCTTAACCTTCTGGAATATCTGCAGCAATCACAGCTAACTCTGCTAGCAGCCATAGGCAGATTCTCACCCATGTTGGATATTCTGTCTTGCATAGCTCAGCAAGATGCCGCCCTGAGTGAATGAACAGCTTTCAGTTATAATTGAGTAAGAGTGTATTCCTATGCATGATAATATACGTACTAGTTGTCTAAAGTACCTGTCACTACTCCAAGATTAGCAGATAGTGACTGAATAATTAGCGCGAAGATGAGGCCAATCAAGGTCACCCAGAGAAGCTATAAACGAGCGAATCAAAAATAAAAGACAAGAAGGAACAAAGTAGTTAGCTTTGGCTTGTATTGTGCAAGAATGTTGCTTGCTAGGGTGATTGGCGTGAGAGAACAAAAATCTGAAAACGTACCTCATATCTGTGATCGGCACCAGCTTGCAAATCTGTTCCCACTGTTCAAATTTGACCAGCATCAATAGTGTGCGATACAGAGAAAAGAGATAGAGAAAGAATGGTGCGAGGCGTACAGTTTCCGGGATCGAGGTAGGCCAAACAGACCATAAAGCCTGGTCCAACGTGGTACAAGAACCTTTTCCATGCTGAACCCTGTGTTACACAGGACCATGGAATTAGCAAGTATATTTATTGCCCAGTAATTAAAAGCATGAGGCAACTTTAAAGACAAAGGGTGGTACATTTTTTATCTACTAACCCACAGGAGAGCAATCTACCATTTCAATATTAGAAGAAAAGAACAAAACTCACACATACTGAAGATCTTAGAGGTCTCTGTGTTGTCATACGAAGACCATGTAACCAGTGCAGAAAGAATACAATTGAGATTTATATCATATTTAGTTTGCAACACAAGGAAGTTGAGTGGAGTCACAACGAAAAAAAAAAATGGCAAGAACTTTGTTTTTTTACAACAAAAAGGCAAGAACTTCAACTGAAACAGGAACAGTGAAGCAGGGATGGCCGAAATGGTAAGTGAGCAATCAGTACAATCTGAAAAAAAAAAAAAAGGACTCCCTGAACAATCAGACAAAAACAAAGTTCCAGTTTAACTTGAGGATGGACGGTAAGCCTAATGGCAAGATGTCCACCCTCCACAGTAAAAATGAGTAAATGACCCAGATGGAAACCAAAATTAATCACATGCATAAAGCATAACAAGAAGAGATTAAAAAAAAGGCTAAAACATGCACCCTGCAATCGAAACCCTGCCACTACGTGCATTTCCCGTAGGCATTTCCACAAACACGCAGGGCGCACGTGGAAAGGCCCCGGTTTTGCGAAATGCTGGCCACGCCAGGCAATAGGCAATAATGCGTTCGCGGATTGAAAAACTACTAGTGTTGATCTGGTATGAACGACCGTGTATCAATGCACTTAAGCTGACGGACTGACGCGTCGTTTACCTTAGGCACATTCGCAGCGGAGGCCTCGCTCCCTATCGGTCCGGCGAGCGCCTCGACGTCGGCCACCACTCTTGCGGGCACCTGCGCGGCGGCTTCCATCGATGGATCCACTCGTACGATCGGAGCGTCGCCGGGGAGTGTGTGTAGAACAAGAACACACAAGACAAGAGACTTCCGTCTCCAGAATCTCATCAAGGTAAATAGCCAGGTTGCCCGGCGGTGGCACGCACTGCACGCGCTGCACGCGCCCCGCCGTCGTGCGTCGTGTGATGTGACCCCCCGATCGAGGCGGGAGCGCGCGCGCTGCACGCGCTGCCGCGGCTGGCGTGGACAGGCGCGGTCGCCGCGCGAGTACACGCAGTCCGGGGACGAGGGGCCAACGTCACCCGGCGTGGTGTTCCCCCCTCGTGCGTGCTCGCCGCTCGGCCCGTGATGGCACACGCTGCCACGCACGCAGGCGGATCGTCGCCGTCTGCGCTCCGCCGATGGATGCGCGCGCGCGGCAGAGCCTGCACTGCATGCGCCGCGGAGAGCCACCGTTCACCCACCCCTAGGATGCACCGACATCAGCGGAGATCGACGCGGCCGGATCGGAGAGCCACCGTACGTAACAAAATCGAAGTTCACGTCAAGACTGGATCGGGGTGGCTGGAGAGGATGGTTGGCATGCACGGCAGACGTTCGGCACGATTCGTGTGATTCAACAAGCAGCCAGTCATCGATTTAATAATCCATTTATAATAGTATCTATACACTGCGTCATATATACGGGAAAAAAACGGAACGAGATCCTCTGTAGTCAGGGAGATCGATTGCTCCCTGCAGTCATGAGCATCCCACGCAGCTTCCTCGCCCCTCCATTCATTGTGATGGGCCTTAGCCCAGCAAGACCGTAACAATGCTGTTTTTTTGGTCGTGGTCCGTACCTGATGTGGGATGGTGAGCGGAAGGGACCGTATGTTATTTTTTTTTTTGTCAGTACAGTTTTGTTTTCAAAGAGAAAATGTTGAGTGGTATTATTTTATATCTAGAATAGATATTTTAGTTCTTTGGTAAAATTTTACCTTTGTGCATGAATGATTAAGTTGTTTTTACTAAAAAATTAAATTTCACACATTTTAACTAATAACTAGTTAAATTATTTGTAAGTTTAGATATAAAACATGCATGGGTTAATTAATATTTAAAATGTCTTTAAGATATCATTATTCTCTAGCAGTTCATAACATATATTATAACAAAGATAGTAGATAATCTATTTCATCGACTTTTTATTAGTCATAAATTTATTACTTTGGACATATAGCACTGCCAGTATGATATACTGTTAGCTTGGCTGCAGTTACGGCTACGGCCGCAGCTTCTAACTGCACCCTCGGCAGCGGCATAGTGCAATCGCCATTCCCAACGTCGTAGATGTGCTTCGCCTATCTTGTTCTCTCTTCGTCGCCATTCCCAACAGCCGAATGGGACAGTACAATAGGCTACAACAGAGCCATATAGACCTTTCAGACTGTCTACTATCAATAATTTCCCAAATAAGGAGTGATAGTTTTTAAGCATGCGATCATTATTTTTAACATAGAAAAAATATTTCCCAAAAAATATATTTTCGTCCCTAAAAATAATATTTTTAAATATTTTTACAAAAATATTTTTCAACACCAAAAATTAATGATTCCATGCTTGAAAAAAAATATTATACCTTATTTTGTGAAATTATTGATAGTACGCTGTCCGAAAGGTCTTTATGAATTTACTGTAGTATGTTGAAAAGTTACTTTTAAAATATATATTCAATATATAAAATAATACCACTCAGCATTTGTCCTTAGAGAAAAAGGCACTGCACCGACAAAAACGTAATAAAATATTCAATCCCCTGCTCACCACCCGCATCTGCTACGGTGCCAAAAAAAACCAGCGATCTTATGGTCTTAGTGGGCTCTGGCCCAGGGAATTCCGTGGCCCAGCACAACGAATGGAGTGGCACATCAGCAAGCTTCGTGAGGGCAGTAGCCGTTTGATCTTAAGGGACGGTCAGATGCTCATGACTGCAGGTAGCAGTCAATCTCCCTGACTGCAGAGGATCTCATTCCGGAAAAAAAAATCTACTCAAACATTTTTTACTTTATTTATAGAAGAACAGTCATTAATAAAAAAAAAATTGGCAAAAGCATATACATATTAGATATAATATATATATATATATATATATATATATATATATATATATATATATATATATATATATATAGGATCCCGTTATTCACCATGCTACACTGTTAATAACTATTTAACACACCTCCGCAACCGTAAAACAATAAACCCGCAACAGTAAAACTGATTACTCAACCGTAAAATAAGAGTCTACGCAACCTCAGCCACCTCCAAACAGCACGTCAATAATCAGCTACCAACATTTTACGGTTCTTGATAAAATAAAAAACAAGGAAACCTTTTACGGTTAGAGTTGGTTAGAGTAATCAATTCTTATGGTCACAAATACTGCTCTTACGGTCATCAAATAGCAATCAGGTGCTACGGAATCTCGGACTATTAGATTGATGCACGTGGAATGACTTTTACGGCTGCTGCAGATGAAGTGCAACTTTTACCTTCATAAGGTAAAACTTTTATGGTTACGTAATTTTCTTTACGGCTGCGGATGAAGTCTATTCCTGAAGGAACAAACACCAACATGCAAGGACAAATACAGCCAAGCGGTTTATTAATTTGCTTTTGTTTGAATTACTCAATCAGGTGTCTATAGGAGTAAAATTTCTAATGACTTATTCTCTAAATGATGTTTAGTAGCAATTATTTTTTTAGTAAAAGCTTAGTAGTAATTTTTTGACTTTTGAAAAAACCTAATTACTAAATTAGAGCTGAATTTCAATGCTATTCAATACGTATATCGTACCACATCGTTAAAAACCAGTAGTAAAATCTATTACAATATTCATCTGGAAGTTTACAAGTTTCTTTTTTTTTTTGACGGAAGACGGAATGGTCGTTTACAAGTTAACAACGAAAAAAAAGAACATGCTAGCTAGTTTCTTGAATCTTCCGAGATGCATGCGTCTGGGATGTGCCTGTTTGTTCAACGCCTGCATGTAAAAGTTAACAAGAACTTCAACATTTGGTGTGGACCAGGAGGGACAACGACTCTACCATGCTTTTCTGCTATCACCAAACTGCAGCACGCCGGTCTTCGGCGCTAGCTCCGGCTTCTGATTGGATGACCGAAAATACAGATCATCATCAAAAACTAGTTAGCAGAAATGAAAGCAGTGAGTAATCTAACGGAATTAAAATGGAGATTAAAAGATCAGTAAAAATCACGGAAACAAATCTGACGTGAGGATGGGAACAATTTTGAAAATTGAAACTGAAGGGGATGAACAGCCTCACCTAGATCCTGCCTGAGCCATGGTCGAGAGCCACATCAGATTGGTACGAACTTGTCCGCCGTTCAGAGCAAAAGGGAGAAGGCGTCGCTGCTCTGATCCAAACGGAGGAGCTGCCGCCATCCTCAAAACCTCAACGTCCATACGAGGAAGCCACCGGATCCGCCTTAGGCATGGACAGGAGGCCGCGTCGCCGTCACCGGCGAGATGAAGATGAAGCCGCCGTTGCCGCCGACTGAGGAGGGGAGATTCATCACAGCTAGATCCGCTGGTTTAGGGGCTCGCGGCTGAATCCAGAGGGCACGGAGGATGGGCCGCCGCCGGCTCCATGGGGTGCCGTGGCGGTGAGTCCGAGGCCCGCCGCCGCCGTTCGGGTGAGTAGCGCTGCGGCCGGTGAGGGCGAGTCCCACCATTCCGGAGAGGAACACAGCATGCCACAGGTCGAGGAAGAGGCCGCGCCGCGTCGCAATGTCGAGGCTGCCGTCAGTGGTTGGTGGGTCGCCGCGTCGTCGAGGCCTCGAGGGGCAGGACGTGGTGGAGAGCCGGCGTCAGATCCGCTTTGCAGGGGCTCCCGACCCCGCCACCGCCGAGGCCACCATCCGCACGAGGCAAGGTCACACGGCGGAAGGAGCAGCCACGGCCGCCAGCACCGTCGAGGAGAGGGCGCTGTGGCCGCCGGTGAGGGAAGAGGCGCCGCCGCCAGTACTACTCTGCGTGAGATGCCGATGGGAAGGAAATGAATGGGGTATAAAAAAATTGAAAAAAATTTAGGGTTTGTAGGAATTTATACACCGAACAAATGAAACATTACAGTTAATCTACAATCATTTACAACCACGGGTGATCTTTTTATGGTTGCGGCTGACGGATTTGTTTGATGGCTGTATTTTTATGGTGGCTCATATCGTTTTTACGACTACGAAGGATTTGAGTAGTAAAAGTGTTGAATAGCTATTAACAGGTCCATCAAAGATAGGAAAACATCAAGGTCTCAACAATTCGAGATAGATAGCTAGTGTCATAAACCATCTAAAACAACATGTTACTTGGTTTTGATATACAATACATAGGATCAAATTCAAGACTAAACTTGTGTTATTATGTAAATGGGCTACAAAACTGCATTATTGTTGAGAATGATGATGGGCTTCAATTTGAGTGCTTGTGGGCTGCGAAACATCAACAGAGTATGAGATTTAAAATTTATAATTTTTTAATATTGTTTTCTCATACTTCTCTGATACCATATTGGAGCCGTATCGGGACATGTCAGTATTGATACGTATGATGGTACCATTATAGCACCTAGGTGAAGTATTGGTGCATCAAGCTTTGACCTAAATCGGCTTCATGTTGATGAATGTCCAAGACTCCTAACTAGAGCAATTATTCATTAAGTTCAAGTGATTTTTATGGGATTCTTATATGATTCATGTCAAATTCCTGGGTTCAAAGTAGCCATTTGTCCACAGTTCACTCTCACACCCTCTTTCTCTTCCTATCAAATGCACTTCTTTTATCTTCGTCATCCTCAAATAATTCTACATAATTCCTCTTGTTGGATATCACCTTGACTTGAATCTTTGAGGAACCCAAGGCCAAGGGAGAGAGCAAAACTTAGGCAGATAAAATAAGTAAGGTGGTAAAATAATAGATGTCACGATTTGGTCATGCACTTCAAAAATCATGCATGTCATCTCCACTCAAACTCATATCAGTGAAAACTACATGACAAAAATGTATTCTTTTAGGCTCTATTATCGATCGACAGATAATCCATCGTTCATAGTTGGACAGGCCATGAAGTGAATCTGACAAGTCTAATGCCTATGTACAATGCATGGGGTTGTCACCTTGTCAGACAGTATGACAAACCCATATATAACAAATAGTTCATCAATTACAAGCCATGCACTAGAAGATGAGTTGTCAAACTCTACATGTCAAGGCCACCTGTTAGCACGTGTGTACTCACCCATGACAAGAACCCACCAGGATGACCAATATCCTTTCACTATATCCCTCTGACCCTCACTCTGTCTAGTTCTTTCTCTCTCTCCTCTCTCCTCTATCTAGAGCATCACTCAAGGCAAAGGATGAGAACACGATTGGAGAGTTGAAAGAAGCCACCATGGAGGTCACCAATACTTGAAGATCAACATGAACAATTGCTCTTGCTAGAGACTAGGAGGGAGGAGCCCACTGTCCTTGCAAGAGAAGGCCCTAGAGGGGACACCAATGTAAAGGAGGAGGACAATTTTGGAGAGACCAGTGGAACCCCAAGATCTTGTCCTACCCCCATGCAAATCTTGGTAGGTTGGATACAAAATTCCATCAACCTTTCAATCATAGAGACTAGAATAGCTAGTTCATCACCTAAAAACTACAAATTAGTGATCATGTGACCTAAGTTAATGTTAACCAATAATTCACGTTGATGGATGTGATCTATATCACCTTAGGAATACACCTAGCATCGATGAAATCACTTAGAACATGAATTGTATTCTGACAGATAGTCCATTCCCCACTATCAGACAATCTGTCAGCTAGTTCCAACAACCAAAACCTTATGGAGAAACTTCATAGGATCCATGCATAATCCGTCAAATACTAAAGGACAAACCATGAAAACTAGCACTCAAAGGTTATTGCCTAGCCAAATCTTTGGACAATGGATAGTGTATTCAACTAGGACAGACACTCTATGAAGTCTTCTCTTTCTAGGATAGGAGGGTCGTTGTAACTAATCGCAACTCCACTAACATTTTGACCTCACCTCATCGACAATCCGCCATTATAACTTGGATATTCCATCAATCACCTAACATCACCTACTTCTATAATGTAACTCCTAAGGAGTATGTGATCATCATACTACTATTCAAGCACCTCTCATTATATCTAATAGTTTACCATATGATTATGTACATGATCATCATACTACTATTCAAGCACCTCTCATTAAAGCACAAGCATCATGAACACTATCATCCATCTTATGCATCATCTAGACAAGGAAGGTGAATGCTTTAGAGAATGTTAAACTAGAGCCGAAGGTTGTACCACCGCCCTTAAGCTCCAAGGCAGGCCTCTAAGCACATTCTATCTTTTTATAGTGACTATGTTAATACTATGTTTAAGTTACAATATTGACTAGGTACCTACCTTTCCAACTTGAGCTTGATTCTTGTATTTGTTCTTCTACCTTGTACCATTGTTGTCTATTGTTACTTAGAATGTAATACATGATTAATACGCTTAGGAATGGTAGAAGTCGAGCTAGTGATTGATTTCTCACTATGTCATGCTATAGGACTTGATTGAATGCTAATAAACATAGACACGAGCAATGGTCAAATAACATGACTCACAAAATGAACTTCGATTCTAGCACCAGTAAGGGGTTAGTCCATGGCAAGAATGGGATGTCTTGAATGGGGCTAGTTAAGGACCACATGTGTTCATGGTAGCTGTAGGTTTGGAACATAAACTTGTACGGACCACATGCCATGTATCAAAATGGTAGGCCTAGTAGTTTGGATGGTAGTGAAGTGTAGCATACGGTAGCTAGCTAGGAGGGATATCTCGGGTCACTCTTTAATCATTCTTGGTTTGTTTGGCTGGGCTTTGGAAAGGTTGAGGCATGAGTTTCCTTATGAACCAACAAGTCATATGGGATGTGACCATTGTCTTTGGTGGGGTTAGTTTGTGCCCCTCTATAGAGTTTTGAGTTATTTCTTTGTTCTATTCTTCATGATTCACACTAGTGTTGATCAAATGGACTCGTAGAAGACCAAGCTCCACCTTGCTTATTGTTTGCACTTCTAAGCGATGCTATGGTCGTTGTTTAGTTGGATAGGAAACTTTACCTTATTGTACAAACGCTTTCAAGCAAAGCTGAACTTTATTCCTTACTAAACCTAAATGCGTATTGTCCTTGTTTAATATATTGGGTAAGACCTGTCTAATCATGTACTCATGGTACTATTGGGCAAGTTTTGCCGTTGAGATACAATCCCCTGTATGTGGTTTCTTTTTACACTCCTAAGTCCGCAGTCCACTGCAGTGTGGTAGTATTAGAGAGACCCAACTTGTGAGCAACAACCATTGATATGTATGAGCAAAATTATGTTGTTTAATGAAAAAACTTACATAGACTCTAGTGTATGTGTGCAATGTGTTATAAATTAAGAGTAAACAACATTATTCTAAACTTAAGTATAATGTGATGTAATGTGAACCTGGTGAGTCATATGAGTTATGTTATTACAATTGATCCTTGATAAAGGTTGCATATCTATGTGTTATATGGTTAGATTGAGTGTGGTCAAAAGGAAGACAAATAGCCTAATCATCGCCCGAATGGTGATCAGTCCTGACAATAAAAAAGAGGGGAAGTGAAATGTTGGATTCTTCATTAATTTTGTGTAGTATATACAAGGGTAGTTATACGGAATACGAATGACATGTTCTTATTTTACAAGATGCCTCTAGCACAAAAACCTATACTCCTAGCATTTCTAGAGGTGCGTGGCTCCTTTCATCTCTCTAGGGCAACTAGAGACATTTCTCTTATTTGCTACATTTGCCCAAATTCTTGTGATTGTTGAATGGTGTCAACGTCTACTACATTTATCTTATCTGCTACATTTCCTTATGAACCTTCATTTGCCTAACTAGACCTTTGCACCTTTGTAGGATTATAATTAAGGATCTAGATTCGATGTTCAGATTGAGACTCTAGACCTTTGGGTAACATCTAAGGATCCTGCAAGAGATATTGAATGAGATGTGCCTTGGACCGATGAAAATAAAGACCCTCAGTCAAAGTGTGTCATTCTCAGAGGTTCAAATGTGATAGTAGGCAGCCATTAGATCTAAGATCCCACTATTTTCATTGCTGATATCTCTCTCATCCTCTCAGTTCTCATAATCTAGGACTTTGCCTCTCTCTGCAGTGCGATGATGGGGCTTAGCAACGGTGGCTGGTCTGTGAGCAGGGTCGGCAACGGTGGTGTGCCTAGGAGCAGGATCAGCAGTGACGATGGGCTAGGGGTGAGTTTACAAATAGGCCGTCACTTTTTTATTTGTTCAATCTATTTGCAGGGAGTGGACATTATAACTGCCTTTGGAAATTTATTAATAGTGATGTCATGCAAGAGGCAGGCTGGCAACGTGCCTATGAAAATATGTTTTGGTCGCCACTGAAAGCCCCTAATGTAGTTATGTATACACCTTTGCCAACCTATATCTCCTTATCTAAAAAACCATAATTAATCTAATCCCATCCAATGTATTCAAACCAAATCCACCCTACGTAGAGGCCCTCCTTTCTTTTTCACTTGTAAGAGCTTGAGAACTGACTAGATATCTTGTAACAAATAATGGCATGTTTTCTTAGGCTTTTGCATTCCAAAACTTTGCTTTTGTGGTATGTACAAAATTGGTTTCATGGATTGGCTTTGAACTAATTAAAGTATAGTACATGTGACAGACCACAAAACAGTACACTACAGGAACCGGGCGCTTTGCCGAGTGTAATTACGCTCGGCAAAGAGCCAAGCACACTCGGCAAAGCCTTTGCCGAGCGCGGCATACCCCTTCACGGTAAAGAAATATTTGCCAAGTGTCGCATGCATAACGCTCGGCAAAGCCTTTGCCGAGAGCCAAAGCGGAGGCTGTGACGGCAAGGTCACGTTAATGGTTTTCCATTTTTTTTAAATTCTTTGCCGAGTGCTACTCTCGGCAAGAAGTAATATTAATTTTTTTCTTAATTTCTTTGCCGAGTTCTCTTTGTATAGCACTCGGCAAAGAATGTTTTTTTTCTTTTTCCTGAATTTGTTTGCCGACTGCCCTTCTATTGACACTCGGCAAAGCATGTTTTTTTTTTTTTCTGAATTTCTTTGCCGAGTGCTCTGGGGATGACACTCGGCAAAATTGGGAAGCTGAGCGTCCCATGTTCCGAGCTTTGTCGAGTTTCTTAGTCATGACACTCGGCAAAGAGGTGATGAAATTCATTTTTTTTGACCCTAGTTCGCTGCAAACAATATATATATATATATATATATATATATATATATATATATATATATATATATATATATATATATATATATATATATATATATATATAACACCTGCATATCACACAAATATATACATAATACACATATATATCTCAATCCACCACAAACACCAACATAGCATACAAGTATCACAATCCCGACTTCAAACTGCAAACTCCAAACACATAGGCATAATTCATAGAGTTCACAAGTTCATTATATCAAAACCACTGCCATTTGAAGCTCACAGCGATGGTCCGGGTTGGGATGGCCCAACGTGCGATCCCATCGACCCTCTGACATGGTTCGACGCCGTCCCCGATTGAAGCTGCATAAAATAAAAGAGATTGCATGTTAGCGACAAGAAAAAGAGATAAACATGCAAGATAAATATCCGCTACTACCACCAACACTTCACCACCACTAACACCAACACCACCAAATGACCACCACGACCACCACCACCACATCACCGCCACCACTAGCACTAGGTTTTCTAGGTTTGTGCATAGAAAGTAATACTTTGTACTTGTCGGTGTTAGAACTGGTGGTCCTAACACCAACGAGTAAATTTATGCTGCGTGTCCCTAACTCCAAAAGGTGTGCAGGAAGAGCACAAGGGGTTTATACTGGTTCGGGCAAGAGAAGACCCTACGTCCAGTGGGGGGAGGAAGTCTTGTATTATCCCGCACTGAAGTGCTTGTAGGTAGGGGTTTACAAGTAGGTTGGGAGAGGGAGTTGGTCCTAGGTCTCGTGATTGATTGAGGCAAGTGCCAATATCGAGCGAGTGGAAGTGAACTGGCTTGCCCTAGGAGGGCTCCAGTCTTCCCCTTTTATAGCCATAAGGGGAGGATCGGTTTTATAGAGGGTGGATGTGCTTTTGACACAGTAACGGGCGCCTCCCTGTCTGGCACTGAGGCCTTGGTCCTGTAGAGCATGGCCTGGCGCTGTTGGTCATGGGAGCAGTGCGTGGAGTCTTCTCTTCGCGGTCCTGGCGACGGAGAGGATGGTTGTCCCATGAGGGTTGGCGAGGAGGTCGTGGGAGACGTGTCCGAGCCCTGTAGCTTGCTGTAACTTTGACTCGTCTTGGATCCGAGGCTCTGAGGGCCTCAGCTCTTGCTACCGTATGCGGAGTGGTTGGCACAGGGAGGCCAATTGTCAAGGTAGTCACTGCCCATTCCGGGCTCTGAAAACCTGGAGAGACTGTTATTTGACTAGGGCTCCGCATGACCCGGCTCCCGTACGGGAGACGATGTTGGGTGATGGCCTCTGGTGTGGCAGTTGGGTCGAATAGTGCTGCACAGTGGTAGGCATGGCCGCCACTGTAAAGGATGATGAAGCTTTGCGCATGGGTACCAGGGTTGACGCGACGACCCCTATGCCCTGCCAGGAGATGGCATGCCCTGCCAGGAGATGGCCTTGCTCTAGTGAGGACTGTAGAAGGATGGGGGGCAGGTATACGTCGAATCTAAGAGTCTTAGTTTGACCGGAGGGGCCGGGGCGCGCCCTGCCCGAGGCCAGGCGCGGGGGCTCGGGCAGATCGGAAAGCGGGGAGCTCATCCGAGGCCTCAGCGGGGAAGGCTCGGGCGAGGCGGAAGGCGGAAGCTCGTTCGAGGCCCCAGCGAGGAGGGCTCGGGTGGGTCGGCAAGTTGGAGCTCATCCGAGGCCTCGACACACGGTGGACTCGGTGAGACAAAGTACGGTGTGTTGGGCCTCGGCGGGCCGTGCCTTTTTGGTTTCTGCAGGCTGATGTATGGTCTAGTTTTGCGTTTTTGGACCCAGTTATGTGATCTGGCTTGGGGTACCCTAATTTTGGTACCCGACAGTACTAATACTCACCGGGGTAGAATCAGGACGCTATGATGGTGGTGGAGCGTAGCATCTATGGGATCGCCCAACCTTATTGCTGGCTAATTTGCTGCATGAACTTGATCATCTCGGTCATTTGTCGCTGATCATGCTCCCGCTGCACCTCCAAAGCTTGTAGCCTCTACCGCTCGGCGTCCCACTCGGCTTGCAGTTCCTGCACCTGGGCCTGCAACAATTGACCCCAATATTTTAATAATGCATAGGTAAGGTATATAAAAGTCATAGAATGAAGGATATAATGAAACTTGAAGCCTTACCTAGAGTGCGGATACCGCGGTTGGCTGTTGGCGTATGGGCACGCTTGAGCTCGTGCTCGCTGCTCGTAGCTGGTGGAGAGGAGTAGAGGCCGTATTGAGGACGCTGTTGCCGTGTGTTGTTGTTTGCCGAGAGTTCAGCGCTTGGGAAATTCAACCTTTGCCATGTGCCGGCTTTGCCGAGTGCCGCATTTGGCAAAGAGTAGTCTTTGCCGAGTGTTCGACTTTGGGCTCTCGGCAAAGAGCCTAGCGCTTGGCAAATTTGCTTTCTCCCGTAGTGTTATGCCACATAAGACTTCTTTTGGCTCCTACTCCTGCAACTACAACTGTCGACTTTCATAAGTCACTTTTAAAAATAGAAGGTTTAGACATCAGTTTGTTATAGCTTTCGACATTTTTTTTTGTAAGCCAAATTAAAGAAAAGTTAAAACGACTGCCAAAAGAATGCTTGGCATAGTAAGCTAGACTAATTACGGTCGTTACACCTGTGCTTGCACGTTCGCGCAGAGATTAAAATGATAGTCAACAAAAGCCATTTGTAACTACTAATTAGTAGTATATATATATAAATATATATTAGGCAAAAGAGATGGTTTGCTCGTGGTCATGGCAAGCTGTCATTCCCCAAGATGAACCTAGGTTCTGTGACAATGACTTGAGATAAACAAACTTGAGCAGTAAACGGAAGCAGGTACATTCCCATCTTGTTTGTTGTGCGTAAGAGATGCCAAATGGAGCTTTCTTGTGTGTATGTTTATGTCAGCAGGAAAATTAAAATTTGGCTCACAATTTTTTAGTCTGTGACGGCATCCATACCTTACGGCACACACTTGCATGTGGTCTATATAAGATGACCAAGAGGGTGGCAATAGGACACCGCTAGCTATAGCTCCACTCTGCTCAGCAACATCTTTGAGAGAGTTCAGAGTTGACAACAGACAACTAACTCTAGGCAATTAGGCATGGAGATTGAGAGGGAAGCTCCGGGTAACGAGAAGTCGAGGAGCTGGAGAGCTAATAGTGCAGCCCAGCAAGACTCTAAGGCGAAGCATGACAGCGGTGATCAACTGATGAAGGTTACTTGATTTTCTAGCCACTATTTCGTTCGTTATGATATTTGTAATTTTCTATAAACAAGACTAGCTAGCTAAAACGTACCGTGGATATGAGAAGAGAAGATGATGCTCATTTCAATTGTTTCAAACTATAATTTTCCCTTTTGTTGCCTTCTGATACAGGAGCCTGCATGGAAAAGGTTCCTTGCTCATGTTGGGCCAGGGTTTATGGTGTCATTGGCATATTTGGATCCTGGGAACTGTTAGTACCTCTCCTTCCTTCCCGTCTCCTGGAACCTCTCTTCTCTCTTTTCTGTTCTCCCTTCTCTCTTCTCCCTTCCCTCACAATCGTTTTTCCAAACTGACACAGTGGAAACGGATCTGCAAGCTGGAGCGAATCACCAATACGAGGTACATTTTCATTGCTTTGGAAAAGCTAAGAAGATTTTGTTGCTTATGTTTATGTTTCTGTACTTTGTCTTTCCCCCCATGACCCATGTACTCTATCAAATCTTCAAGACTTTTATTCCAGAGGATCTCCGACCCCAAAAAGGAGAGAGCCAAGCTCACTTTTTGAGGGCAAGAACCTACCTGAATGTTTGCCTTTTTTTTTTTTGCAATTTGCTTGCTTTTCCAGCTCCTCTGGGTCATTCTCATCGGTCTCATCTTCGCACTGATCATACAATCACTAGCAGCTAATCTTGGAGTGGTGACAGGTAATTCATTAATATAACATGATGGAAACGCCACCGTGCCGTCCATGGAATAAAGTTGGCACTAATATCCGATATTCATTTCACTGTAACGCAGGGAGGCATCTTGCTGAGATTTGTAAGAGCGAGTATCCAAAATTTGTGAGGATCTGCCTATGGATTCTCGCTGAGGTAGCTGTGATCGCTGCAGATATCCCAGAAGGTTAGAAGCAATATGACAAACCGGAACCATAATTAACATTTCTGGTGAAATTAAACGGCATATTTTGACCTGGTGGTTGTACGTTAGTGTGATTTAGTTAAGGTGAATGACAAGGAGAGAATGAACATTAGTACTTGTTCTATCGTTAATCCAAATCCAAGGTACAGAAAGTCTCTGGCTCTAATATATCTGCATGCTAAAGTCAAGACCGTCTTTCGACAGATGGTGCGAATCATATATAAAATGTGCAATCTTCCATTTACGTACCCGTTGGATTGTCTTATCATCTGAACTGATCGATAGTGGCTGTGGAGGAATTTGCAAGGACCTTGCAAAGAATACTCTAATCTGTCCCTTTGTTTGTTACTGACTTTTTGTTCTTAATTAAATTTTTGTTGCAGTTATAGGGACAGCCTTCGCTTTCAACCTCTTATTCCACATCCCCGTCTGGGTGGGGGTTCTCATCACCGGCTCTAGCACTCTCCTGCTTCTGGGCCTACAAAGATATGGGGTATTTAATTGCCATACACTTTTTTCTTTTGAAAAAACATGTATAAAAACGTGTTATGTACAGTAATTGGCTATTAGCTAGTTGTTCTAAGCATGTGTTGTTTCTTGTTCCTCGAATATAATGCATGGATGGGGAACTAGGTACGGAAGCTGGAGTTCCTGATCTCAATGCTGGTGTTCGTCATGGCGGCGTGCTTCTTCGGAGAGATGAGCTTTGTGAAACCGCCAGCGGTGGAGGTGATCAAGGGGCTCTTCATCCCCAGGCTCAAGGGCAACGGCGCCACTGGAGATGCCATTGCCCTCCTTGGAGCTCTTGTCATGCCGTAAGCAATAACCTAGCATGCAGGCTTAATTAAGTAATTAATTCTGATTATTATTATTGTTGGCCATGGCTGGCAGTGCTGCCAGGTCAACAACGGATTAAGAAAACGGGAAACTGATGCGTCACTCAGAGCTCCACTCCACATGCATATCAGTAGCAGTTGCCAAGAACTAACATTGTTATTTGCACATAACGTGATAGCTCTCTGATGATGTGGACGACTAGAACAAATTCAAGATTAAAGTAGGTTCTGTTGTTGATCATATCGTTTGAGCAGTCAACTTAGTAATCAAACAATCAATTTGTGCAGGCACAACCTGTTCCTGCACTCCGCTCTGGTGCTGTCGAGGAAGACGCCGTCGTCGGTGAGAGGGATCAAGGACGCGTGCAGGTTCTTCCTCTACGAGAGCGGCTTCGCGCTGTTCGTGGCGCTGCTCATCAACATCGCAGTCATCTCCGTCTCCGGCACCGTCTGCTTCTCCGGCAGCCTCTCGCCAGAGGACGCCGACAAGTGCAGCGACCTCTCACTCGATTCCTCCTCCTTTCTCCTCAAGGCACGTTGTCAGCTGTGCATAGCTGGCCGAGTGTATATAATTAACCATTGCGTGCATGCATTTAATTAGTTTCTTAAAAAAAATTGTTTTTTGTGTGCAGAACGTGCTGGGCAGGTCGAGTTCGATCGTCTACGGCGTGGCGCTGCTGGCGTCTGGGCAGAGCTCCACCATAACAGGCACCTACTCCGGCCAGTACATCATGCAGGTTAGTAGTAGCTTAGCTTATTTCTGCTAAGTACAGTAGCAGGAGTATTATTTATTATATCAATTAATGTGTCAGTTAGCTCTGTTGATGATATCTAGGAGTAAATTAGTTGCTTGCAACTTGCGGTTTGACTTGTTGGCGCGTCTAAACAACTAACCACATGAATTGCAGGATCATATATAAGAAATCATCTAGAATAGAAAACTCATATATCGTACCCTTTTTGAGTCACGGAACCTAATGACGCTAAAAGTGACAGTCCAAATCAGTACTCCCCTCCGTCCCAAAAAAGAATGGCGTTCTCGCTTTCAGAAACAACTACCGGCAATTTTTATAAATAATAAATGTCATCAATTAGTATCATAATTAGTATCATCGAAAAGATCTTTAGATCTAGTTTTTTAACAAATTTATTTAAAGATATAAATATTGTGCGTATTTTCTGCAAATCGAGTCAAACACGTAGCACGAACACCCAAAACGTCGTTCTTTTTTGGGACGGAGGGAGTAGTGCAGTATGATATATTATATTATATTATATTTTATATATATATATATATATATATATATATATATATATATATATATATATATATATATATATATATATATAGGGAAATTCTTTTCCTACTCCTAGGGAGTAGCTACTCCCATGTTAATATCTCTAGATTTAAGGGGTGTGTGTGTGTGTGTATATATATATATATATATATATATATAGAACTACTACTCTATAGTTAGCTACTGAGAATAACTTTATTCTGTAGCCACTTTGAGTTACGATAATTACAATACTAATTTCACGAGAATTATAGTAACTCTTTACTAAATGGTTTACTATAATCATTATGGTAAATAGTCCTATGTGTTATAGTAACTCCTTACTAAGTGGTTTACTATAATCGTTATGGTAAATAGCCCTATGTATTATAGTAACTCAACTATCGTAACAATTATAGTAATTGAGTTACTATAATTCTTGTAAATTAGCATAGTAATTATCGTAACTCAAAGTGGCTACAGAATAAATTATTTCAGAAGCCGGCTCTTGAATAGCCTCATATATATATATATATATATATATATATATATATATATATATATATATATAAAATAACGAGCGAGGGCTTTTTTACCCGACAAACCAAGAACTCTCACATTCTTGATACTGTTCATATTCAAACACTAACTCCTACGTCAACTCAAGCAACTATCTATACTATGTGCTAATATATCTTAGTAGCTAAAGCAATATATATAGCATTTCACTACAGGAAGCAAATTTAAGCTTGAATTTTCCACTCACGTCTGTACGTACACAGGGTTTTCTGGACATCAGGATGAAGAAGTGGTTGAGGAACCTGATGACTCGGTGCATCGCCATCGCGCCCAGCCTAATCGTCTCCATCATCGGCGGCTCCAGTGGCGCCGGCCGTCTCATCATCATCGCTTCGGTGCGTTACCCACATCACATCCCTCCTCACATAGATCATCATCATATCGCCAGTGGCCTGTCCACTATACTATTCCATGCATATCAAGTAGCTTACCATGTATATGCACATGGTTAATTTTAGCTTGCTGTGGGTTAAAAGGCAGCCTTTTATCGATTGATGGTCAGCTAACAAAAGGGCACCAACATCTACCTGTATACTTATATGAACTAAAAGTGCACAATAATTTATACTTCCTTCTGAACCTTCTATATGCTATTCCATATCAAGTAGCTTACCATATGCACATGCTTAATTTTAGCCTTTTATCGATCAGCTAACAAAAGGGCACTAATACATATGATCTAAAAGTGGATAATAATTAATATTCCCTTCTGAACCTTCTATATGGTGCACTATATATAGTAAAAAAAAAGACTGAAAGGGTGCGGTTCTTCTCGAATGATTGGTAATTTAATTTGGCTTTTAGTAATTAATTAATTTCCGGTGTGTGCATATGCAGATGATCCTGTCCTTTGAGCTGCCGTTCGCCCTCATCCCACTTCTCAAGTTCAGCAGCAGCACCAGCAAGATGGGGCCCCACAAGAACTCCATCTATGTAAGCAGCACTCATCACTGCATCACAGAAAACTGCCTGTCTGTCCTTTTTGTTGCTGCTTTGCTCGATCAATTGCATGCATATTGTCTCCATCAGAGAACAAAATTGCATGCATGCATTGTCTGCATATATGCACTCTTTATTTGTAGCCTTTGATGATGAGATGCCCGGCAGTCCGTCCGGCATAGCATCACCAATGAGCTAGTAAGCCTTGCACAAATAAATAAAATAATGCATCTTCGTTCTCTCTCGATCGGTACGCATCTATTATTCCTGCATCCCATGTTCTTGATCCAGAATGATGATTAATGTATATATGTACGAGCTTATCACATGGCTGCAGTGTGGAATTCCCTGCAGTGTATATACGTCCAAGCTGCACAAAACAAACTGGCTGCATGAACCAGGTCTAGCAAACATATCTATGCAAATATAGCATCTACTATATATCTATGCTCTTCTTTGTCTTGACGGCTTTGTCGTCCGGTTCTTTTGTGGTGCCTTGCTGTCAGTGGTGCTGTGCTTGTGCAGTGCCAGATTAGTGGTGTTTAGTTGGCGAGTCTAGGCTGTGTGACACGTGTTGTGGTCCCATTCAACTGGTCACTATTGTTAGAGGTCTCTTTGCTGCATTGTTCTGTTGTTTGGTCGTCTAGTTATATCGTTGTGCCCAATCTGAGCTTACCTTTTTTCTAATATAATCGTCAACTCTCCTGTCTGATTTACTTTTTAAAAAATATCTATTCTCTTGTTTAATTTGCAGATTATCGTGTTCTCGTGGTTGCTGGGGCTTCTGATCATCGGCATCAACATGTACTTCCTGAGCACCAGTTTCGTCGGGTGGCTCATCCACAACTCCCTCCCCAAGTATGCCAACGTGCTCGTCGGCCTCGTCGTCTTCCCCCTCATGCTCATCTACGTTGTCGCCGTCATCTACCTCACCTTCAGAAAGGACACCGTCGTCACCTTCGTCGCCGACTCCGCCCAGGTCGACTCCGAGAAGGCCAAGGCGGCCGGCGAGGAGGAGGAGGATGACCAACCCGTGCCGTTCCGGGAGGACCTGGCGGACATCCCTCTGCCGGAGTAGCTGCAAACACTCTTTAATTTGTCGTCTTTGAGTATGCATAAATATAATATAGCCAGTTGGACCGTCCAACTTGGACGTGTTTCATCTTTGGACGATTCTGATTGCTCGTAGCTAGATGGCTCTGGTCGTCCTCAGATGATATGTATTTTATTTCGCTTGAAGGGTACGGCTTAGATGTTAAGAGTGAGTAGTATATCGCCGAATGTAAATTATTGTATTAATATCCTAGACTCCTATAAAGCAAAGACCCACAAAAGGGTTCCCTCCAATCAAAAAATAGGATTCCAGGAAAATGATGTAGGCTGACGTCATTCTTTCCGTTTCTCCCACCACTCGAGCCTGCTGACCGCATTCCCCCACCACTGCCTCCTTTGCTCGGTTCATCGCTGTTGGTATTTTTAACTGCACTCTATTTAAATAAGTTTTAAGTAGGATTATCCATAAGCGCCACAGATATCATACGGTGTCACATTTTACCCGGAGGTTTTAAATATCGTATCCACAGAGAAAACGGTTGTGATAATGACAAAGTATACAGACTTAACCCTACAATTAGGCATAGATCATATCAAGAAAAAAGGAAATAGCTAATGTACTCTAGTTTCGACTACCGGTAAACTTTGTATAATATCGTCTTATCGGGCAAGTGACCTGAATAGGAGAAGAAACAGAGTAATCTACCTACCGGACACCTATCACAATACGTCCTATCAACGGGAAGTGGACTACGGAGGATTCAACGCAGCTATAAAGTCACCTACGCGAGCTACCATTATCCAGGCTAATCGGGGGACATCCACAAGTAAACCTAGCCTAGGCACCACGCCTACACTACGAAATACTACTTCAACCAAGCAATTACCAAGATCAAAGTCCTCAATATGAGATGTGAACTAAAGAACGAATATAAACGACTGCTTACTTGAATCAGAATAGTAAATACAAAAGTACCTCAGAACGCAGCTCCGAGCGAGGAAGCTGAATCCGGAAAGAATACAGACCACGAAGAAGCGCCGACATGCCGGAGCTCCTCTAGAATCTCTACTCCTCTACTCAATCTCTCTAATCTCTAAACAAGACTAGATCTAGAAGAACTAGTCTCTCCTAATTGCTACATCTAGATGAACTAGCTAGAACTAGATGAACTAGACTAGATCAACTAGAGGGACCCTGACCCTAATCTAATGAAGAATATGAAGCCTTGGGGTGTAGAATGCCTCTTGGGGGGAGCCTTGGGCGTCATTATATAGGCCGAAGTGGAGTAGAGGGCAAGGAACCGCCACGTCAGCGATCCGCGTCTTCATCTCATGTGCACCGTCGGATCAAACCAACCTAGAATCAACGTGGGGATGCTCGCTTGGATTCCACGCAACCTAGGGGAGGAAGACTCGAGAAGGCGGCGGTGATCGGTGGAGTTAGGGGCGCGGGGGCGGCCGAGGGGTGGGGTCGGCCGGCCCCACCTTATCTCCCTCTGCGGGCCCCTACGCCGGGTGTCTTCTAGACCCTTCCCCGAGTCCTCTAGCGATGTTGCTCGATGTGGATCAATTTCGTGATAATTATGCATTGAAATCCTTCTTTTATCCTTTTCGGAAAATCCCCCGGAAAATATAGAATATGCAAAACTCGTGGAATTTGTCGATAAAGCCCTAGACTAGTATGTTTTTATGTTCTCCTTCGGGTTTAAAGTGCTAGCAAAAGTTAACGCTAAGGAGTGTCAACAATACCCCCAAGCTTACCTTTTTGCCGGTCCCTTGGCAAACAATCTAAATCTAGTTCTTAATAAACTTGGATCAGGAATTCTTTGTAATACTTTTATTTCTTTTTAAGCTCACTTACTTTAAAAACATAAATTTTCCTTTGGTTTAGACAAAACTACTCTAACTTTCAAACTTACCCATTTTACCTTTAACTATGGAGCTTTTACGACTTGTGCATAAATCTTGAGCAATCGAAAGATAGAACAATCAAGTCAAGCACTATGTCTCAAATTCTTTCAAGTACCAATATTCCGAGTTTTGTAAATTTTCGCAATAAAACTCAGAGCTTAATTGTATGACACCCTCAAGTCTCTCAATGTATGTGGTATTTATGGTTTTCTCTTGAGGCATTAATGATATTATGCCTTTCCTACAACTAAGTATTTATAGTGGTGCTCATAGGAGTGGCAATAACAAGGATGAACATACTTGCAATTCATATATTGTAAAGTCAAACAATGGATCCATAGAGAATCATGGCATTCAATCAAATCAAGATGTGCATGTGTGTGGCGTATGGTAGATAGGTGCATATATGGTATTTAGTGGCTAATCCTAATTCTACTTTTGCTCTTTAAAATAATAATCTTCTTCCTTAGAACTCTTTTCAAGGGAAAACATGGGCTATCTTTATTCTCTCTTTTTTTTTTTTTTAATTTGGGAGGCGGGCATCTATGTACCCATTGTTTTAATGCTGGGACACTTGTCCATCTTTTACTCCCCTTTTTTTTCACTCTTCTCTCTTTTTTTTTTCAATACTTTTGCATAGCCACATGTATCCTTTGAATATAAATAATTGAAGAGATAATGATAAGAACTTAGAGCAATTAAACGGGGGTTGTCCTATAGGGTCTATTTTTAGGTGTTTACTCCTAATGTTGGAGAGAAACATTTTTAAAGTGGATCTAGATGAAAGTGGAAATAAGCTGGCGCTTACTTCCTAGAGTAGGAGTAATGCATATGTGGGTGGAGTGCGTAAGTGATCTTGATTTTAAAAGCATGACAAGACTCTCATAAGGTATATTCCAAAGGTTGACTAAACTCAATATAAAGCAAGCAGCATAAATGTGCAAAGGTTTTCCTAATTCTAAATGTATCATATATGGCTTTGGTAGGAATTTAGATTTTGTCATACAAGAGCTCGTCATGTAAGATTTTAGGTTTTCAAAATAAATCCCCAGAACTTAGTAATGATAAGAATAAGATAAATAGTAGCTTAGACCTTCATATATCATTGTCGATCAATTACCTAGACTTTAGCTCAAGTGTGTGCCTCCACAAATTTCAGGTTCAGAGTAAATTCTTATATCAAAGTAGTCATATCCAAACTCAGGAGAATCCATGGTTAAAAACTAGGCACTTAAAAGAAATTTCAGTAGAGCAACTATTCATCATTTCCACTTTAAAAGATTAGAGAGAGAGAGAGTTCTTTAAACATACTTTAATTATTAAATCTAACACACACTATAGCTTACTAAAATAAAATTAATAGTAAAGACATACCTTAATCACGATGATAACGGGGTGCATCTCCCCAAGCTAGTCCCCTTCGATCGCATCGAGCCTTTATGTGCCCGAATATTTTTGTGTTTTTCTTAATTAAGGGTGAGCCTTCATGTGCTCATATAGTTTTGGCATTTTTAAATTTTTCTATGATACTATTGTGAACCTTCATGTGCTCACATATTTTTGGTATTTTTATGACTATAAAAAGTAGACTCGATAATCGCCTAGGTATAATTACCTGATAACTAGGGGATGCTCCTCCCCCAAGCTAGATGTTTGCAATTCTTGGTGTTAATGATCTTGAGCGAGGTAACCAGCGGCGGCCCTAGTGGATGCCACCGATAGACTCTCCCCTTGTCATAATGTTGTTCTGCATAATTATACTCCAACAAGAAAACCAAAACTCGAGGCTCAAATTTAATAATAGGTTAGCGGTCAGCCAATAAGTAATTGATTATTCTTTGAGTTGATTTGAATTGACAGGCTCTAGCAGGATTCTCTTTTTTTTTGAATTTTCTATTTTAATTATATAGAAATTAAATGTGAGTGCATGATATATAGTTCTATTATTTTTTTATGCCTCCACATAGAATATTTATTCTTATGGGGCTTAGGTTTTTCTTTCATAATGCAAGAAAGTAAACATAGATGATGCTGCTGCTACCACTACTACTATTATTATTATTATTATTATTATTATTATTATTATTATTTATACCACCACAGTAAATATTCCTATAGGGTTACCATAAGTTTATTCATGTAGGGATTTCAATATTTTATGATGCAAATAAATGAAGCAATAAAGATTTTTTTATTTCTTTTTTTAATATTTATGAGGATGAATATACTAAAGCGAAATTATTAATGTAGATAGAAATACTAATTAATTAGATAACTACCATATTACCTTATGGTAAGGGTACGGAATTTTAAGTTTACCGACAGAACTTATTCTTTCACTCTTGTGTATCTCTCCATCTTGAGAGATGGAGGTTATGATGTTGCATACCTTTAGTGATGATGATGTCACTTTTGTTCTTTGATTTGACCAATAGATTGAAGTAGAGCTTTTAATTATGGCTGGCAAAGCATCTTGCTCAATGTACATATTCACAGAACCCTCACTTGTAGATTTAATAAATTTTTTCTCGATGTGTTGTCCTGTTTGCAAAACCAAGGCAGAGATCAAGTGCATGGGTTCTGCTGGTGGTAAAACACCAACAAAACCAAATCTATTTCTTTATTTATTCTTCTCTATCCTTAAGCACATTGAACAAGATAAAGTTGGTGTTACATGAATTGTTTATTTATGCCATAAGTGGTAGGATCAAAAGATTAAGTATTTAATGTTGCAATTAAGTTCTCATAGTAGAAAAGAATAAATTGCTTTTAACCAATGGAAAGATTGTCTATCTATAAATTTTCATATAAGTATGACTGTCATCTTTCCAAGATCGAATATAATATTTTAGCTTGTTTGGTTAAGACTGAGATTATAAGAACGGTGCCACGAATAATATTAAAAGACAGATCATGTTGAGTTAATTAGGTTAATCAATTAAAATTGTAACTCTAACATGTTTGTGTTTTAATTTATGTGAACATCAAGATCAAGAGAAGAGCAGTGACCACTTATCTTAAAATATTACCTTTATTATTAGAGCGTGATAGCACTAAGTGATGAAGGGTAAATGACTGGTGGTCCTTCCTCTTGAATCTTGAGTTGCTCATAGACATCTTGTCTCCTCTGTTGCATCTATTCTTTTATCATCTTTTGCTTCTTTGATCTTTTGACTTTTTTCACTCCAGTTATTATTATACCTGCAATAGATTAGTAGACAAGTACATACCGAAGGAGTATACAGATTTTGAACATAGGTTGCTTGTCCAGTATTTTATTTTGTCTATGCTTAATGAAAAGATAATATTAATATTGTTTAGCATAAATCATATTTTATACAGACATGACTTAAAGCAAAGTAACTTGTAGTAGAAGATAAAGTGAATGAATCATTAATGCTCATAGTTCTCTCATTCATGATGAATGAGCTATGTCTTCTTTTACAAAGTTATTAAAGTTAAGCATGTACTCTGTCGCATCTCTAATTCGAATTTATCTCAAAATATCCAATGTCTACTACAGTATCTTATCAGTTCAAAAATCAACCTAGACACCATGTCTAATTTGACTTAGGAAGGCATTCTAACCTAAGCACCACGCTTAATTTAAAAAGCCTTTAAAAGTAAAATCAATACACCTCTTAGTTCAAGAATCAAACTAAACACCTTGTCTAATTATGACTCAAGAAAACAGTTTAAACTAAGCACCATGCCTAATTCAAAAGGTATATGAAATTTCTCCAAACCTTAAACATACTATAGCAAGCAAAGGTAACATAAAAGTTTGTAGAATGTTATTCAAACAGAGATGAAAGAGTATGATTAATAAATTGAATAAAGGTAGAGACAACCAATATTAGCAATATAGAATTTTCTAAATAAGACCATTCCCCCAAGCTGGAATTTTATAAAGTAAATGTAAGCTTGAGTGGATGTAATTCAAAATTGTATAATGGTTGTTTTGACATACCTGGTGCCGCCATTAGTTATTTTCTTACTTCAAACCTGAAATGGTTAGTGACAAAAATACCCAAAGGAATATTTTGATAATTATAACTCTGCTCAATTCACAAGGGTATAACAAAAGGTGCAAGCTCAATTATTTTTTTTTAAGAGTGGTTATTTTGGGACACAAAGTTGTTCTTAGGAAACCTTCTAATTATTGTACTTCAAGTTGGTGAGGTGGGTTCCTCTAGAACATTAGCCTTTGTGTATCTATATCAAGATTACAATGAGATCTACAATATTTATGAACATATGCATCTACAACCACCCTCTTAATGATTTTATGAACAGGAAAACTAAGGGGATTGAAGATCTCGTGTGTGGTAATATTAGAGAGAGACCAAAAGATTCAGGAGATTTTTCATATGAGCATGGATTTAATAAGGTGTTGATGAGATAATTCTCATGCTCATTACTGTGATCTCCCTTTTCAAACTCTAAGAGTGTCTATTCATGGTTGTCTATAGGCAACAAGTTTATATCTATTATTTTATACCTATGACATTTATTGGATGTTTTATTTTCTAGGATTCCCCATGAATTGATGTTCCTAAGGTTGGTCTCTTCTAAAGGTTTCTCTAAACTTGGGTGAGTTTTGTTTATTAAAGAAATTAATTTAAGTTCACTATTTGAATTTAAACCAAGTTTAGATGCCAAAGCTTCATCTTCTTCCATCCATTCTTTCATAATGGCAGATGTATTTCTAGTATATTCTACATATTCCTGCCATTGATGTTACTCTTCTTGGGTATTCCTGTAATCTTCATATTTCTTATTTTTAAGATGTCTTAATAGATTTCTAGGTTTATTATGAAGTTTAGTAGAAAGAGCATGGAAGATTCATTGGGGTCAAGGATGTGTTTAGAGATGGGTTTAAAGTTATTTAATGTGGGCATAGAAAGGGAGAAGATAGAATTTATTCCTAAGTGGGTTAGCTCTCCTTCTATGGCATCATTCAACATGCCATCCTTGTATTCTTCCCAATGTCTTTTAGGAAGGAAAGAAAGTAGATAATGCTTTTCCTAAGATGCTTCTCTAAGAAGATTTGATGTGCATTGATTTATGAGCATCTTAGCCAACTTGAAGTCTAAATCATCGAAGTGGAAAGTCAAAGGTTTAGGATTGATAACTAAATCTTGGAAATGGAATGATTGTGTTTTAGCTACCAAGACTTCCGTATCTAGTTCGAGTGATAAGTTATCCCGAATCATATTAATTAGACATGGGCGTAGCTCATAGCCAGGTGTTATGATAGGTTCCATAGATTTTGGTGGCTCAAAGCTTCGCACATGTCATAAAGATAGATAGAAATAAAATTAAAGACATCCATAAGGATGAACACAAAAATAATGAAGAGACTGGGATAAAATAAGAAAAGATAAAAGTATAATACAAGATTAAGCTAGACTAAGTCAAAATCAGCAAACCGTTTCCCTAAAGCAACGGCGCCAAAAAAATGCTTGTTGGTATTTTTTAAATCGCACTCTATTTAAATAAGTTTTAAGTAGGATTATCGCAAGCGCACGGATATCATACCGGTGTCACATTTTACCCGGAGGTTTTAAATATCGTATCCACAGAGAACAGTTGTGATAATGACAAAGTATACAGACTTAACCCTACAATTAGGCATAGATCATATCAAGAAAAAAGGAAATAGCTAATGTACTCTAGTTCGACTACCGGTAAACTTTGTATAATATCGCCTTATCGGGCAAGTGACCTGAATAGGAGAAGAAACAGAGTAATCTACCTACCGGACACCTATCGGCCTGTCTGTCCTATCAACGGGAAGTGGACTACGAGAGGATTCAACGCAGCTATAAAGTCACCTACGCGAGCTACCACTATCCGGCTAATCGGGGGGACATCCACAAGTAAACCTAGCCTAGGCACCACGCCTACACTACGAAATACTACTTCAACCAAGCAATTACCAAGATCAAAGTCCTCAATATGAGATGTGAACTAAAAAGAACGAATATAAACGATCGCTTACTTGAATCAGAATAGTAAATACAAAAGTACCTCGTAACGCAGCTCCGGGCGAGGAAGCTGAATCCAGAAGAATACAGCCACGAAGAAGCGCCGACATGCCGGAGCTCCTCCAGAATCTCTACTCCTCTACTCAATCTCTCTAATCTCTAAACAAGACTAGATCTAGAAGAACTAGTCTCTCCTAATTGCTACATCTAGATGAACTAGCTAGAACTAGATGAACTAGACTAGATCAACTAGAGGGACCCTAACCCTAATCTAATGAAGAATATGAAGCCTTGGGGTGTAGAATGCCTCTTGGGGGGAGCCTTGGGCGTCATTATATAGGCCGAAGTGGAGTAGGGGGCAAGGAACCGCCACGTCAGCGATCCGCGTCTTCATCTCATGTGCACCGTCGGATCAAACCGACCTAGAATCAACGTGGGGATGCTCTGCTTGGCTTCCACGCAACCTAGGGAGGAAGACTCCAGAAGGCGGCGGTGATCGGTGGAGTTAGGGCGCCGGGCGGCCCCAGGGTGGGGCCGGCCGGCCCCACCTTATCTCCCTCGGGCCCCGGGCCGCTTGCCGGGTGTCTTCTAGACCCTTCCCGAGTCCTCTAGCGATGTTGCTCCGACGTGGATCAATTTCGTGATAATTATGCATTGAAATCCTTCTTTTATCCTTTTCTCGAAAATCCCACGGAAAATATAGAATATGCAAAACTCGTGGAATTTGTCAGATAAAGCCCTAGACTAGTATGTTTTTATGTTCTCCTTCAGGTTTAAAGTGCTAGCAGAAGTTGACGCTAAGGAGTGTCAACAATCGCCTGGGTCCGTAACGCCGGATCCGCTTCCCCAGCTTTCCGTTCGGTTAATCTCCGCTTGCTTTCGGCGCCGAATCGCTTCCCGCGCTCTCCGTTCGCTTCTTCGCTTGCTCGGCGACGAATCCGTCCCCTCATAGATGCGGAGGCGAACCGGATCCGGATGGAAGCGGCCGATTTTAAAATCGGGGTGGTTACCCCGGCTGCAGAGATTGGCCCACATGGTTGATACGACTACGATTCGCATTGGGGGATGCTTGGTCGTGTTGGTCGTGGGCTGTGGAGGAAGCGAACGAGGAGTTATTGCAGTGCCTCCGGCCGTTTTCGGTGCGTTATTGCTTCGCTTCTCACTTATTGTAGATAGGTTATCCTGGTTCAGTTACATATTTGACTGATTATTAGGTCTTCAAGTGATAACTCACATCAAATCCATCTTTATTTACTCTAGGCATCGGCAATGGTGGATATCAAGGGACTTCTTTGAGTGATATATGCTACGTCGGGTTCTCCTATTGGAATCCCAAAAAGAATTGTTCTTTGCAGGAAGGGTTAGTGTATGAATGATTTCTGTTACGTTCTTGAGATATCATTTCCATGTTCATATTGGTTAACAATTGTTGTTCTTTGGATTCGAAGGTTCATTTTCTTGGTGGATACTTAGATTGCTCCTTTTCCAACTGAAATCCGAAGTAATATTCCTCAATCAAAGGTTAGTGAATATGATTCTCTTTGTGTTTCCCAGTTAATATGATTATCGTTGTTTTCCATAGATATTCGTGAATAGGATATGCTAATTAACCATTGCTTGAAAACATCAAGGGACAACGGCTCCTTGAGTTTTAGAACCTGTGTTTTTTAGTTGTCTCTCTGTCTTTTTACTAGCAGTAGAACTGTGATAGTAGATTGTTTTTGTTGACTATATATGATAGGCTAATTACCCTATTTTAGAAGTTTATTTAAGTTTATAACAAAAATTTCAAAGTGATGATGATTCTTTGTTACTGTGATATTTGTTATGAGGATGTCGATACTTATACAATGATTGCTTAATTGTTGAGTAAGGGTTAGAACAGAAGATCATCATAACTGTTTTTCATATTTTTATGTATCTAATTCTACGCAGTGAGATGGTTGACATATTGAATCACTAATATGTAGCATCCACACATGATAACCAAAGTAGATATTTCTCTTTGGCCAGATAGCAATTTAGGATAGTAGTCCAAACTCTCATTGGTGTATACTTGACATTTAGTTTATGAAGCACAAAATCACATAAGGCACGATATGATACAACTGAGTTTGTTACATTTGAGGGGGGATATTCAGATAGTCAAAGAAATTGGGAAGGGGTGGCACATGATACAAATAAGTGTTCTATAAATTGACAGGTTAGAAATAGGATATCCATCGAACCCCATTTTTCTAGAACATGAACAGATAGGGGTTCTTTCAGTTTTAGCAATCTAGTAGGTTTATCTCTATTTTCTAAAAGGCCCTGTATCTTTTAATAGCAGAAAAACTGTAGCACATTGTTTCTGTTTAGTGCATAAAGCATGCTAAGTACATACTACTTTGCAGAATAAAACTGACCACCTCAAATGACCACATTTAGATAACATTACTTTGTATTCTAGGATTCCAATTAGATTGATCTCGATTTTTAGTAGGTTATAATTAGTTGATAAAATGAAACCGACTGCCTGATTCGACCAAAATTAGATAGCATTACTCACAATTTTAGATATTCAAGTAGGCTCATCTCTGAATCTTATTAGGTTATATCAATTGTAGAGTTTCAGTATGCTCATCTCTGGCAATTGGTTTGGTTTTTAGATGAAGAGTAGCAAGTAGTAGTACATAGTATTTGTTATATTCATCATTGTTGGGTCTTCTTATTTGAGAAACTTGATTATTTTTTTATTCATTACCAGTTTAGATACTTGCTTGCTTATTCTAAACTATATAGGAAAGATACTCTAAAAATAAGAGAGAATATATGGAACAACTTTTATTATCATTTTTCCCATGTTTGGTCAATGCTTACTATCCATGTTAGGTTATGGTAGTTACAATGTAACGTAGACTATAATTTTATCTAGAATTACATTATTTTTATTACTGTAAGTGTCAACTTAGTACTCAATGAATTTTTTTTTAGCAAGGTATATTTTGTTGATGTATATGGTTTCACCGGACATGTTCTAATCAGCCTTCAACAGTAACATTTGTGAGTGAAAGGTTAGTGGCTATGATTATCTTTGTTTTTATTCCTCTTCAAATTTAGAACTGTACATATATCAATGGTTGATGTGTATTTAGTTATGTTTTTCCATCATTGTTATATGCTTGGTCCTTGCTTAATTTAAGTTGAATTATAAATTTTTCTAGAAATTTGTTATTTGAAAGCATTTTGTTTAGCAAATTTTATTGTAACTTTAAGTTCTTAGTTTTGTGATGCTAAACTTTGCAAAGCTAGCACATAATGGATAATAAAGGACACAGTTCAGTTCGGCCTCGGCGTGGCCGTGGGACGCCCACGTGGTAGTGGGCGTGCTGGCCCTCGGTTAAATAGTAGCAGTATGGTAGCCCCCATCTCAGGGCATTCCTCTATAACTGAAGGTCAATCCACACATACACAGCCTTTGGATAGCAGCGAACTAACAGGTTAAATGATTATTCCCCCAACCATCTATAAATATATAATAATACATACATATATCAGTTTTGTTGCAGTAAATACTAATACATACACATTAGAACCTTTGGCAGTACAAAATCATCAATTGCGTGCAAGAATAGATGGATCATTCACTTTGCTTCTTCATCCTCATCTAATAATCGAGAATATATCGGAAGCGACTAATGGACATCATATACCTTCATCCATCGGAAATTGTAGACACAAACGTAAGATTAGCAATTATCTCTTCATTTGTCACATATGACCATCATCGTCGGAAAAAAAAAATATCTTACAACATGCACATTCCTTTTAGGCACTATTTTTATTCCATTAGATTTGGGTGGGCCTCAGTACACTTGCCCCCATTGTGGAGCTTTTTTCTGGTATGAAGAACGCATCCGTAGAGACAGAAATACTTCAAACCCAATATACAATCTGTGTTGCAAAGGTGGAAGAATATCCTTGCCACGCTATAGTGCTCCTCCTCAGCCACTATTTGATTTATTAACTTGCCAATATAATTCTCTTTCAAATCATTTCTTCGATAATATCCGTCGTTATAATACAATGTTTGCTATGACTTTGATGGGAGCCAAAGTTAAGGAATCTATAAATGATGGCCGTGGTCCATATGTCTTCAAGATTAGTGGTCAAATTTGCCATCGCATTGGTTCTTTAGTTCCATCAGCAGATCGCCGTCCAGAATATGCACAACTATACATCCATGATACTGACCAATGAAATTGCAAATAGATTAAATGTAGTTTCTTCACAGTCTAAATCTTCATCTCTCAATCAAACTATAATTGCCTCACTCATAGAAATGTTGGATGGCCATAATCCCATTGTAAAGCTATTCGTAATGACCCGGAGAAAGGCTCCCGGAAACATCCGGTGATTCTTCTAAATTTCTATCATCCGACAACTCACCGATCATCTTTCCATCGATTATATGGTACACCGATGCCCATGGTGATATGTTCGGTGCTCCAAAGAGCTTCCGAGGTTGTTGGATTAGTGGTTGGTGATTTAGGAAACACGGATGTTGGTAGGGATCTTATAATACAAGACCATGCATCAAACTTACAGCAAATAAGCGAAGACCACTGCAAATTTATGGCTATGCAATACCCTCTCTTATTCCCTTATGGTGAGGACGGCTTCCATGAAGACCTAATGTATCAACCAATTGGTCAATCATCTATTAAGCGTCAGAAAGCTACAATTCTAGAGTACTATGCATATAGGCTGCATGACAGACTTGGTGAATTCAACACTCCTCTATGAAGCAAAAGATTAACACAGGCTTATCAAGTAGATGCTTACTGTTGTGTTGAAGACAAGCGAGTTAGACACTATCGAACAGATGGCTTCCAAAAGAAATATAGATCTGCTCCCTATAAATGTTTATCAGCATCTGTTTCTAGGGGTCTAACAGCTGCTTCTTCCACTGGAAAGAGGGTTATTTTACCTTCATCCTTCGTTGGTGGACCACGTTATTTATATCAAAAATACCAGGACTGCATTGGTATATGTAGGAAATATGGTTGCCCCGATCTGTTTATAACATTCACAGCAAACTCAGCATGGTCTGAGATAGCTCAAGCTTTGGCGATATTTCCTGGCCAATATACATCTGATCGTGCAGATCTTATTGACAGGGTATTCAAAATGAAACTCAACATGCTAATCGATGATATAACTAAACATCAATTCTTCAGCCCAATAAATGCAGGTATCTATCTTTGATCAGAATATATCATAAAACCATTACATCTAAACTTAATGTGTCACTGAATTATACTCTCTTCATGTCCAGTTGTCTATACAATTGAATTCCAAAAACGTGGTCTACCTCACACACATATAATAGTATGGCTGCAAAAAGGATGATCTCCTTGATGCTGAAAAAAATTGATTATTTGATTTACGCTCGACTACGATCCCAGAACCGATAAAGTTGGATATGATGCGGTTTCTTCTTTTATGATCCATGGGCCTTGTGGACCCGAATCCCTCATCGATGTCGCATGTTAAATGGTGTTTGTTCCAAAAATTATCCAAAAGAATTTTGTGAACAAACGACTGTCATGGAAAAATGGGTTTACACAGTATGCACGCCCAAGGAATGGAGTAACCGTCCATAAAAATCGTATGGAAATTGATAATACGTTTGTTGTGCCTCACAATGTTGACTTGATTGTTAAATATCAGGCCCATATTAATGTGGAGAAGGTTAATCATGATGGGATGCATAAGTATCTTTTAAATATATAACAAAGGGTTTTGATTGCGCTTAGGATTGGCATATATTCCAACTCTTCAGCATCACAGTCCTCAAATGAAACTGTCAATGAAATCAACATATTCCTTGAGTGTCGTTATATTACTCTCAACGAAGCTTCCTATCGCTTACTGCAATTTGACATCCATCATACAGACCCAACAGTTGAGAGTCTCCCTGTACATTTACCATTTGAAAAATAATGTTATCTATACAGAGGATGATGACTTGGAAGAAGTTATTCAAAATTCAAACAATACCAAGACTAAGTTAACTGCATGGCTAGAAGTTTAATACCGAGTGGCCTTTAGCTAGACAATATACATATCTACAGTTTTAAAAAATTTCACCTGGCATGCAAAACATAAAAAATGGAATATACGTCAAGGACATTTTCAGAAAAAGTTGCACGTATAGCCCATGTGAACCCTGCCCAGGGAGAAGTTTTTTACTTAAGAATGCTACTGCATATTGTGAAAGGGCCCACGTCTTTCTCTTAGATTCGTACTGTAACAGGGATTGAGTATGCAACTTACCGGGCTGCATGTCAGGCCTTAGGTTTACTTGGTGATGACCAAGAGTGGTCTAATGCTATGAATGATGCATCTCAATGGGCTTTGCCTTATTAATTACGGCAACTTTTTGTAACAATTCTACTATTCTACGAAGTCAGTGACCCAAGAAGACTATATGATATGCATGCATCAGAGATGAGTCAGGATTTTTTGCATCAAATAAGAAATATGAGTTTTGGCAATGATAGTTCTTCTAGACAACTATTGATTGAATTAGAAAAGTTGCTACGGGATAATGGATATAATCTTTCTCATTTCAATCTTCCTATCCCTGAAGAAAATGATTATGTAGACAATAGACTTCTATTGGATGAGCTTAGCTATGATGTGCAGACCATGCAATTTATTATAGATAATGATATCCCAAAACCGAATGATAACCAAAGAGAGATTTTTGAAGCTATTTATAAATCTGCCGTTGAAAATGAAGGGCGCACATTTTTGTATATGGTGGGACTGGAAAGACATTTCTATGGACAACCCTCTTAAATTATTTGAGAAGCCAGGGTAAAGTTGCCTTAGCAGTTGTATCCTCTGGCATTGCAGCTCTATTATTACCTGGGGGTCGCACGCCTCATTCACGCTTCAAGCTTCCTCTGAATATTAAACATAATTCAGTGCTGCTCCATTAAGAAAAATACAAATTTAGCAGGTCTAATTCAGAAAACATCATTAATTATTTGGGATGAAGCACCAGTGAATCATAAATACTATTTTGAAGCCCTAGATCGCACTCTTAAGGATATAATGGCAGATGTATCGGTGATCGTGCCCACAAGCAATTTGGAGGCATTACTGTAGTACTTGGTGGTGATTTTCGTCAAACACTGCCAGTTTTGAAACCAGCAAACAGGCATCAGATTATAGCTGCATGTATTATTAATTCTTATATATGGCAGCAATGTAGAGTCTTGCAACTAACTGAGAATATGAGATTGAGAGCACCATTCCTTTTAGAATCTGATAGGCATGAGTTGCAGTTATTTGCAGAATGGCTTTTGAGGATCGGAAATGGTATTGAGCCTTTCATTGTTGTCCCCAACGAACCCACCAATATGTTCATTTCAATTCCTGCACCATTACTGCTTGAAGAAACATGTAGAGACCTAGATGGTTTGATCTCTTTTTGTGTATGATTTAGGCTGTCATCCACCGATATCTCATCGTACTTATGTGATCGTGCCATTCTAGCTTCCAAGAATGAAACTGTTTCAATGATCAACAAGTAAAATGATTGAGCGATTGACAACGTGAGAGATGTCATACTACGGCTACGATTCAATCGATAATAGTTACGCAAACCATTACGCCTGGAATCTCTCTATCCTACGGAATTTTTGAATACTTTAACATTAAATGGACTTCCTCACCATCTTTTGCATTTAAAAATTGGCGTACCAATAATGCTTCTTAGAAATTTGGACCCATCAAAGGACCGTGTAATGGCACCGGATTAATTGTAACTCGTTAACGGGGCGTGTTATTGAAGCGTAGATAATCACGAGGTAAAGCAAAAGGGCTCTAAGGCATACATCCCTTGAATAGTAACTACATCAGCAGAATCTAAGTGGCCCTTCAAGCTTAGACGCAGACAGTTCCCTATTAGGATTTCCTATGCTATGACAATAAATAAAAGTCAAGGACAAACACTAGAGAGAGTTGGAGTCGACTTACCTTCGCTTTGTTTTCTCTCATGGTTTGCTCTATGTTGCATTCTCTCGAGTAACATCACCACATGGTTTACGTATTCTCATTGAAAATGCTCCACCTCAACATGACAACTGCACACACAATGTGGTATACAATGAAATATTCTCAAAAATATAAAAGGTTATCACTTACTGTTATCGCAATATATTTTAATTTTGTGTATGCCAACTACTAAGTGTGTCCCATATTATATTTATCTACTAGCATTACAACTCTATCTAACCATACAACTATATATTTTTGCAGCTGACTCTGGGGATGACCTAAAACTACAAGGCTGAAAGAAATCATTCTTTGGAAAAGACAAATACAAGGTATTTAGAAGACTTATAAGGTTATGGGATGCTAGATATGTTACCACGGTACATTGGTCAAAGCATAGAGGGAATTCTTCTTGATGATGAAGTATGTGTCCTTACTCAATTATAATTTCCATTAAAGATTTCCATGAACTATGATGTATACACTAAATACCGCTTATTATAGGGAACTACAGCTCAAATTAGTATTCCTAGAAACTTAGAAAAGGATTTTAGAAAAATCCTTCTTTGAAGATACTAGCGACGTCTTCTCGGGTGTTCTTCTTGCTGCTCATCGAAATAACAAAAATTATACCTATGATCATCAAGAACATATTCTTGGTTCACGTCTATTACTAAAGTTCATCGTTTAGAGGCAAAAGGATCGACATACCACATCATGCCTTCAACTTTCGCTCTTTTGATGGATTACCGGATAAGTGCTTACAATCTAGACCACTTCTATGTACTACATAATGTCACCCTGTTTTTATTTAATCATCCTTACCAATAACAGAGATCTAATACATTATTTTCTTCCTTCCCTAGATCTAATAGGAGTTATGACAATGTTGGTCCATATGAGTTTGCAGAGGCCCTAAATCTCGGAAAAAAGAACAGAAAAGATCGAGAATCCGCAATCTAGAGTATATAACCCACTTACATATTCTCATTTTATTACCTTCATTTATCCATAAATATTATATCTATTTGCTATATTTACTTCTTTCTGTTATTTCATAGTGAGCAAGAGCAACAAGTTATACTTTGGGACCCGGCAAGGCCGGGGAATTTGATGAGGAGCAAGTTATCGAAAAGTCTAAAGAAGGCATTATTGTAGTAATATTTGCGGGTGTTACCATATCCAAGTTTCAAGGCAAGTTGTTTAGTGTGAACCCCTGAACCATTATATTGTTTAATTGGATGCATGACAACTATCTAATTATTACACCTTTATACAGGAAAGTATGAAGCAAGCTCCGGTTCAACAAGAACACAGTATACATTGATTTGGATTTCGAGAAATTACCAAGTATCGGTAGTACAAATGGGGAAAACCTCTCACGCAAACCATAGCACCTAACACAATTCAGAATAATAATGAACAATCTGATGATAAGACACAAAGTATTCAAGAGATATTAGACCTATCGAGCGAATCTTTTTGAGGTATGTATTTGATTATATAACCCATTGCTACACAATCATATGTCACCATGTTTGATTTCCTGAAAATAGCATTTAAATAATTGTCGGTGTAACTCTTATTTGGATTCCATTCTGAAACCATCTCATGATTCTAATAAGCTACTGTAGCAGGACAAACCTTTGGACATGAACTCATGCTTAGAAAAAATCTTCTTAACACTGAGAATATTTTGTAATCATAGGTAGTTAACAATTTGTAATCATTTATATATTTCAGGGAGGAAAATCATATACCTGCATTGCAGAAATCTCATCCTTGCTTGAATCCATGAATTGGTACTATAAGGCATGCAAAAAGTGCAAGATAGGTTATAGCATCATTAGTGATACTCTAAGATGTGCATGTTCTTACCCCACAAAATCTCGAGTAAGAAAGTTGTAACTACCCAACATTATACCTTCCATATAACTATATCAGAAACCTTTCTATTAACTTTATATAAATTTGCATAAATAGGTACAAACTACATCACGATCAAAAGATACTTAAATGCATTCTAGGCGCGTATTGCTTTCTACAATGTAGGAGAGGATTTAGTGAAGTGTTTAGCTCTAGAGGCTTCACAGAATATGCAAATTGAGCAGGACAATCACCCACACTTTCTCAAAACAGCTATTGGGAAAAAAAGAAAGTTCCATATAGGAATGAGTAAGAATGTGTCATCAAAAGAATCCTATAAGATATATCCTCAAGAGATCTTATATAATTGATGATGATGAAATTATAAAAGATACTCTATCAACACCAGCTCAAAAGGTAAACTTATTGATCAACGATGATTTCCTACCTTACAATCTTATACTATATTACTTTAATGATTTATTGAAATATAGGTGCTTCGGTCCTCGAATGAAATTACTCCAACAACCACACACGAAATAACATAATCTACACTTGAGTCAAAGGATCCTAGGTATATAATACCACCGTTTTTTACTTACGCTCACTAACCTCACCTTTCATATTTCATGGACTAAACTTTATGCGTACAATTATTAAATTTTACGGCAATTCATAAGCAAAAGCGACATATTGATTTCAATCGAGGAGAATTGCGAGGCTACCCCAAGCAAACAATAGAAAATACAGTTAATACCACTTTACATTTGATACATAAGTTTACCGAACCATCACTATACGTAATAACTAAGATTTATAACATGTTTGAAAATGCAGGTAACCGTTGAAGGACATCCGGAAATCCATTGGAGACACCAAAGGCAGACTCGGACAACTACCACAAGCTTTGTCAACAAAAAATCTTTGTCGTTTTTTACTCCTTTATTAATACTTGGAACCTATGATGGCTACTTAATGTTTACCATATACTTTTTTACTTATATTCATCTTAGAGACATTACTTTAAGTTATAATTCTCATTATATACCAATAAATAGAAAGCTGCTTCACTTTCAGTTCTTCTATATATTGTTTTCCATTATTGGAGTGCCTTCTAAATAGTTGAAGCACTCATTTCCTCAAATAAGAAGACCCAAGAATGAGGAAAAACACAAATAAATGAACACTTAGCTTCAAAAAAAATAATCCATAGAGAAAAATAAAAGGGTGCTTTCATGTAATCAATGTAAACAAATAGATAATAGTTTCAATTTACACCTTCATAGCTATTGACCAAATTGAAATTATTGAAACAAAATACAGTGTGTGCTCTCCAAACTCTCTGTGCTACATGACAACTATATTTATATCTATGATACTATTAAAATCTGAGCTATATGAAAGAACTCACAAAAATTAACAATCTAAACTTGCCAATGTAATAAATCTACTAACATAAGCCATTGTAACAAATACTCTATTTACCCTGCTCATTAGTGATCCTTTTATTCATCAGATAGAACCTGTATTACATCATTAGTTGTCTTAGCATAAATACAAACTTTTCTCAAAACATTCATATAACTATAATTAGA
>JADLZL010002145.1:0-55529 GCA_015844335.1 Chrysopogon serrulatus
TTTCCTTAGCATTCTCTAATGGTGGTCTAAAGTTGAAAATATGAGTACAGGTACTAAGGTAGCGATTATTGTTGTTTAATTTGTTTATTACAGGACGCGTGGAACTGATTATGTAGTTTAGTGCATTGCTGATATAAATAAAGATAGAATTTGAATTTGTGAACTGCTCTGCAGTTGGGACCACAGTTCTGTGATCATGCCTTAGCATAGTATATATATGGCATCAATGTGCTCACTGGCCAAGTCCATTCCATGATGGAAATTAAAGAAAAAAAGCATCATGGAAAGGTAATAAGAGTGCCGACAGCTAGCGTCTACAATGTTTCCCATGATAATACCATTGGCACTTCCTTTTCCTCTGTTCTAGCATCGTACATCTCCACAACCTGTTAGCTTTTGTCTGTCCCATAAACACACAAGATTTGTGGTAGTTCCCGAAGCTCTTCAACCCACTTAATGTTGTTATTCATATTTTTTCTAGAACACACATAATATTTGTACGCCTTTGTATTAGATAGAAAATGAGCTTTTACATCACGCCTTTTAGGCGACTTGAGGGATTACTTAAGATGTGAAAGACACTCATATCACCCACCCAAACAAAAAGCTAGGCTATTACATGTGACATTAGACAACTGAAGTTTGACGCCCCAGCCTCGACAGTGCTATTCTGACAGACTCTGCAGCCAACTCAACGGCGCCACATGCCAAATACAATCCTGATGCATCCCACACCCAGTCAATGTGAGCTATGAAAAAGACCAGCTATTTTCATACAGTAATAAGTTCTACGGTGGGGGGAATTCTTCATTTTGTGGCGCTCGATCTTGGATCGGAACCATTGGTGCAGTATATATATGTCTGCTACACACCAGCCCACTGGTGTCCTCAACCACTGCAGTTGATACTTGATTGCAGTATAAAGGGCTCCTGCAATTTTCTATGAATTCAGTGGACAGCAGTATGAGGTGACCAGGAGCAAACAATGGTGATATAAAGCAACCAAGGAACATGCATGCAGTTTGGCTGAGCAACATGGGCGTTAGCAGCGACAACTTGCTTGCTAGCTTGTGCAAATGTAGGGGAGGGACGAAGCAAATCATGAGTTCGGCTTAAATCCACCATGATGGTTATGCACCACACTCTTTTGGCATGCTCGAAGCCACAGTAGGGGCTCGAAGCCACAATAGGAGAATGAATAACCATCGCCTCTAGTGAATCTAGATGTGGCTATCGCACCTCTACATGAGCCCTCAATGGCTCGCATGAATAGCAAGGGGCAACAGTATAGGGATTCTAGTGTTGGGAGCTTGTTGTCCCTGTAGAACATGGTAACAAAGCTGACATAGCTAGTGTTGCTTGACTGCCAAGCACGTGTGGCTAGACACTCACGACAATGACGTTCTCGTCTCTTGTGTCATGCCACCATCGTTACATGCACAGTATACATCTACCTTAATTGAGAGGCAGCTATTGCCATGACTTTTTATTGCTCTAGGTAGCAGCTAATCGCCTGAGGCCACAGAATTGGTGTCTCGAGGTACTCGCTACATTCCCGATGCCTCCTATGCGAGTAGGATCCAGTTATTTATTCAACTATTTAATTTGGTAGACTGAGTTGTATCATAACCAAGTCTTCACTATGCTTGCTATCACGGATGTTGTGTATCTGCGAGACGGAGTTGTCAGCTAGTCACTATATATGATGTGGAGTAGCCTGTAAAGTACAGCAGATGTACATGCCTTTACTGCATATAACTATATTGGCTCCCGCATATTGACCACAGCAGAGGGCACTGGTTGTAGCAACACATGTTATTACACGAAAAGTTCTATTTTCTTTTTATTGTAGCGATACCTGTAACTGAATGCAGTAACAAAAGAAATAGATCCAACATTAGTCTCTTTCTTGCATTGAGACCATCACATTTGCAAACAAAATAGATTCTACCTTAGAAAACAATTAATTTCTTTCTGATTTGTCCAGGGAATGTAATTTGCTGTCTATTTAAATTATTCTGTATGCAAGACTTCCCTGCAAAATGTGAACTTTTATAACATGTGGCCATCCTCAGGGTGATAGAAAGCTAGGATGGTGATCTCAGCTGCGCCAGTTATCTATGTCGGGCGGCTTTGAGACAAGCTGACTCTGGAGGATGGAGGGTGTCATTAATCCTACGAGACTACGACACTAGATACAAGACCGTACCACAAGGGAAATATGGCAAAGCAAAATCCTGGCCCAAGAGGTTTCAGCAGTCCAACCACCATTATCGTGGACCTGAGTTGATCAATGGCTGAGTTATGCACATGTCACCAATACTGAATATTCCGAGATGGAGCCGCTAACCATTGACCTGTCCACACTGGACAAAATGTCAGTTTCGGTTCTTGCAGGATGCAGCAGAATTAGCTCCAGGTACAAGATCGTCTTTGGAAACCAAAACTCTGCCTGCTCAAGCTACACCCTACTGTCCTGATGCATCTCACGCCCAAAGGATCCCATTGTTGCTGCTAGCATGACAATTTGAAGTCTTCACTGCTTGCCGTCATGTATGCTGTCTTGCGTGATGGAGCCAGTGACTATATATCATTTGTCTAGCAGTGCCCATTCGAAGGACAATATAGACATGCTTTTATTGTACATAACTATTGGCTCCCCATTCTGTAAGCACTGTACAGTAGCCTACTAACCGTCACAACACACCATCATTGCAATAGAATATCAATTCTGTTCTATTTTTTTACGTAGCGATACATGTAAATAAGGGCAACAAAGAAATTGATGCAACATTAGTCTCTTGCGGTCATTGAATCTGTCACGTTTCTGAAAAAATAAAGTCCAACACGGACAAACTATTTTTCTGCCCAAAGAGAATGTGTAATTTTGTCTTGATTAGAATTTGTATGTACGAGGCCTCCTAGAAATGTGAATGTGTAAAACCTTTCGTAACCCCCAGATTCTGTTTGATAATCAATAAGGATACAGGTGTATGTCATGAGGTTATTAGAGGTACATGCACAGGCGAATCCACCGAATTGTTTATTTCTCTGCACCTGTGCCACAGAAGCGTTCTCAGCAAGCAGAGCAGAGCAATGAGGGAGGCCATGGTGGGCCAAGGCACCGGCAGCAACAGGCAGCAGTGTCTCACTTCCTCACCCTCTGTGTTAACTATCCTCCCTCTGTCCCACTGCCTAGGCTCTTCAGACTCGCCGCATTCACCAACGGACCGGTGTTGACAGCGCCGCTGGTGCCAGCTAGAACCCTGATGCATCCTACACCCAGTCCTATACAACTATCTGAACTGGGAAAATGACAAGCTATTTTAATAATTTAATTTCTATGCTAGGGTATTATTTCTTCGGCCTTGTTTAGTTCCACGAAACTTTTTGAGCAGAGAGATTGTAAAGTCCTGTAGCAATTCGTTTTTATTTGGTAAATATTGTCTAATCGTAGCCCAACTAGGCTCAAAAGATTCGTCTCGTGATTTACAACAAAACTATGTAATTAGTTATTTTTTTATTTATATTTAATACTCTTTACATGCGGCAATAAATTTATGAGAGGAGAGAGATTGTAAAGTCCTGTAGCATTTCGTTTGTTTGTGGTAAATATTGTCCAATCGTGGCCCAACTAGGCTCAAAAGATTCGTCTCGTGATTTACAACCAAACTGTGCAATTAGTTATTTTTTATTTATATTTAATGCTATTTACATGCGGGAAACAATTGATGTGATGGAGAGAGAGTGAAAAAACTTGCAATTCCAATTGAAAGTTGCATGGGCCTTCATTTTGTGGCGTTCTTGCCTCTGGCGTAGTATATATCTGTGCACTACGCACCAGCCCACTGGTGTCTATAATCACTGTAGTTGATAGCAATAAAAGCTTTCTGCCATTTTCTGGAATTCAATGGACAATTACAGGAGGCGACAAAGAAGGAAAGCCTGATGACTGATTTTCATCAAAACAGCCAGCACATAAACTTGATATTCATGACAAAACCTTTTACGCAATAAATTTATTGGAAATAAGTTATTACTCTGGGAAAATATATTTCACATTTTAGTTTTCATGGTCTTCAATGATGCTCAGATTTGACCAGTAATTGTTTTCTTGAATATGTTATTAAATTCATCCAAATTTGAGATATACTTGTTGCAAGTGTTTTCAAATGCAAATCTAAGCTTACATGTTTTCATGATTTGTAATAATTATTGATGTTTGCAGTATTTAAGGTTTGACTAAAAATTTTTATTGAAGGGGCTTAAGTGTTTATGCCCTCGTTTTTTATAGCATATTGATGATTTTGGCCTTGCTTTTCTCTTACTTTGTGATTTTACACCTGCATTTTCCAAACAAAGGGATAGTTTTCCCCTATTGTGTTAACTGATCTTAATAGTGTTATCTTTTGGACAAAAGGACTAGTTTACCCATGTGATTTTGCCCCTAATTTTTCGTGCTTTGTGTTTTTATCCTAATTTCCACATCAACAATTTAAAAATTTTAATATGAAATGGACAATTTAGTCAGTGCAAAATTGGAGAAATTTTAGAAACACAAATTATTATCACATAGCAAATTTCGACAACCTTTCGAGCAGGCCGACATTGTCATAGAAGAAAGTATCATCAAACAAACGTTTGTCAGTGGCAATGCACGAACAACACCCCTGAATTGAACATGCACAAGTCACCCACACAAAAATCAGTCTGTACATCTATGGCAGATAGAATTAAAGGCCAAACTGTTCCAAAACACGTGGTTGGCGCCTTGGCGGCCAAGTTGTTTACTCGCTGGGTTATCTGCTTGGAACCGTATGGTTGCCTAGCTGGCTTTGGGCACCGCCATCATATGTTCTTCAGTGGTGGATCGACATCCGGTGATGTCTTGCGCTCGTCGAAGTTGACAAGCTGTACCCCCACCACGTAGAAGGTGAACCTGAGCAGGTGCATGGTATGCCTCGCCTGCTCAGGATGGCCATGTCCAGGAACGCCACCATGTTTTCACAGTTTAATTCCCTGCTACTAAACGCCGGCAAAAACTAGGGGCGAATGGCCACTTCATTTTAAAATCATGTGGGCAAAATTCCCCAGTCAAAAAAGTAGGGGTAAAATGACAATTGATTCCTGGAGCAGGGGAAGCAACACACCAAATTCCCTTTACCAAAGGAGAAGTTTTGTGTCAGGAAGGAGTAATAATAGCTGAAAATTAAATTATCATCTACTTTTATTAGTAGTTTGTGAAGCTGATTTTGTCTTTTACATGCGAAAACGCATATATGTTATATAGTGCAGCCAAATTACAATGAGATCCTCGTAGATGACCAAAATACATCAAGGCCATTGGTGGCCAGATTGACATGTACACAGGGCAGAGGACACAAGTTTTCCCACCACAACAGAGGGGGAGCATGCCGCAGCCGCCGAGAAGGCTACCGTTGGGGGGTCTCCAGAGGCGGCACCGGCACATAGAAACTGGATGGATTGACCTTGCAGAACGATGGTTTGAAGTGGTTGAGGAGATGGCTATACATACTATGGCATCAGTACAATGTGCTTGTCGCTGATCAAGTTCCACAACGATAATTAAAGGAATAACTTCAAGAAAGGCCCATGATAGAGCGGAGTAGTGCACACTGTTGCCTTTGGTGATGCTAGCCAGGCGAACCATTGACATGTCCCACTTCCTCACCCTCAGGAAACTTTCATGTGTCCAGCAAACACAGAAGACTTGGGTTCTTCAGACCTGATTCATTCCCAAGCTGCAATTTGGGTAGCCACACGTCAGCCAATGGATAGGATGTTAATGCACAGTCCATCCTGCAAGGTACCAACTACAATCCTGATGCATCCTACACCCAGTCCTATGTGCACCAAAAATGACCAGCTATTTTGATTCTGCAATTTCTACAGTGGAAAATTCTTCATTTTGTGGCACCCCTGCTGGCTCTGGTGTTGTAATATATATATATATATATGCTCTAAACACCAGCCCACTAGTGTCCTTAACCACCGTGATAGCAAATAAATGTTTCTGCAATTTTTTGTGATTTCAATGGACAGCATAACCTTGATATTACTGACAAGGCCATCCCCCCAATAAATTTATTGAGATGGAGTAGTGACTATATATAATGGTTTGTGAATGGCAATAGAAGCCTTAATTGCTAACTATTATTGGCTTCCACATGTTAGTGAGTACTAGGGTACTATTATGTACATGTGTACATGAGAGGGCCAATTCCGTTTGATCTTTATTTTACTGATACTTTTGGAAAATAAAAGCTTCAACAAACAGGGAAAACCTCACAATCGTGTGAAGCCTAACGCGTAAAAACCGAATTCTAACATATAGGGATTGCATTGTTCATCACTTGCAGAAAAATTAAATGAGCAGAACAGTATTTTTGTGTACTGGCTTCCTAGTGCTCGAGCGGCCGGGTTCAGAAAGAAAAACGGCCTGACTCACCAGGAGAGGTCCGATGTGGACTAGCATGGAGAGCTCTGTCACGGGTTGTCGGGCATCCTCGGTGGGTGGAGCAGGCGGGTTGCAGTGCGGTACTGCGGTTGCATCCTCAGTGGCGAGCAGAGCAGCCTGAGCCATGGTGAGCAGAGCATGGAGGCTGTACCACCGCAGCATCCTCGGCGAGCAGAGCAGAGCAGGCGAGGGCGTCCATGGCGTTCCAAGGCATGGGAAGCAGCGTCCCACTTCCTCACCATCTGTGTTAACTATCCTCCCTCTGTCCATCCTCTGTCCATCTGCCGAGGGTCTTCAGACTCGCTGAATTCCCAAGGGTGATATTCTCATAGCCTCGCCAGCCAATGGACTCGTGTTCATGCAGTTGCTCGTGCCAGCTACAATCCTGATGCATCCTACACCCAGTCCTATATGCTATACTCCTATGTGAGCTATGAAAATGGCTAGCTATTTTGATAGTGTAATTTCTTTGCTGGGGTATTATTTCTTCATTTTGTGGCGCTCTTGCCTCTAGTATAGTACATATCTAGTACGCACTACGCAAAGTGTCTTTACTCTTTAATCACCGTAGTTGATTGCATTAAAGGTTTCTGCCATTTTCTGTGAATTCAATGGACAATGATTAATTCGTATATGGCTCGCTTTCTCTTGAATAATAATGAGGATAGACATAGATATCATACGAAATCTAGAAATGGAAGCCACCAAGCCACCACGATTGGCTAGAGCCCGTAAAGTCCACCAACATTGGTTTCCCAGTTTTCGGTGTTGGCCTCCAGTGATGTGATTTTGAGTTTTGATTCATCTGTATCTGAAATTGTTGGGACCAGTATCGTTCGTTTAGATCGCTTTGGGTTGGCGCGCCATTACGCTATGCTCTGTAATGTCTGTGAAGCTTTATCAACAGTAAAGCGGGGAAAACCTCTTTTCTAAAGAAAAAGGGAAGCCTGGCGACTGATTTTCATCAAACAGCTAGAATAAATAAACTTGATATTCATGACAAAACCTTTTCGGCAATAAATTTATTAGAAATAAATTACTACTCCGGCAACAAAATATTTCACATTTTAATTCACATGGTCTTCAATGCTCAGATTTGACCATTATTTTTTTCCTTGAATATGTTATTAAATTCATCCAAAATTGAATGGATTGATTGACCTCGCATAGAAACTGGATGGATTGACCCCACCCATGAGGGAGATGGGTATATATACTATGGCATCAATATAATGTTGTTGAGGGAGATGGGTATATATACTATGGCATCAATATAATGTGCTCGTGACTGGTCAAGTTCCACAACAACAGTTAAAGGAAAAACTTCAAGAAAGACAGAAAGGCCCATGAGAGAGCAGAGTCGTCCATGCCGTTGCCTATGGTCATGCTAGCCAGGAAAACCATGGGCATGTCCCACTTCCTCACACTCCGGAAACTTTCATGTGTCCAGCAAGGACAGAAGACTTGGGGTCTTCAGAGTTCAGAGATTAATTCCCAAGCTGCAATTCGGCTAGCCGCGTCAGTCAATGGATAGGATGTTTATGCACAGTCCATCCTGCAAGGTACCAACTACAATCCTGATGCATCCTATACCCAGTCCTATGTGAGCTGCGAAAATTACCAGCTATTTTGATTCTGCAATTTCTATGGTGGGGAATTCTTCATTTTGTGGCACCCCTGTTGGCTCTGGCGTTGTAAAATATATGTGTGCTCTCAAAACCAGCCAGTAGTGTCCTTAACCACCATGATAGCAAATAAATGTTTCTGCAATTTTTTGTAAATTCAATGGACAGCATAAACTAATATTACTGACAAGGCCTTCCCCCAAATAAATTTATTTAGATGGAGTAGTGACTATATATAATGTATAATGGTTTATGAATGACAATAGAAGCCTTAATTGCAAACTATAAAATTAATGGCTTCCACATGTTAGTGAGTACTAGGGTACTATTATGTACATGTGTACATGAGAGGACCAATTCGATTTGATCTTTATTTTACTGATTCTTGTGCAAAATAAAAGCTTCAACAAACAGGGAAAACCTCACAATCGTGTGAGGCCTAATGTGTGAAAACCAAATTCTAACATATAGGAATTGCATAATTGCATTGTTCATCACATGCAGAAAAATTAAATGAGCAGAACAGTATTTTTGTGTGCCAGGCAACATGATCCTTTCTGTACTATGTATACATCATACTCATATTCACACTAAAGCAGTATCTGTTTTATACTAAGACGTATACTCTTTGTAAGTGCCCACTGTACAGTAGCCATAGCCTTAGTCCCTTGTGTGTCAAGGCGCAGATAACGCATCAGATGAGCGACCCATCTGAAGATAACAAGGATGACGTGACAGTATCAAAAATAAAGAATAGAGAATTTAGAACGGTTATTGCATTATTTATATTTTGGGTTATTTTTTTATGGTGGCTAAATCACAGATTTCGAAATGTGATTTTCCATAATAATCTCTTAGAGTTGTCCTAAGTTGCAGGTGCTTGTTGTGTGGTAATGATACAACTTTTCAGTTTTCTCTCGTTGTCCAAAATCACATTATGGTTCTACAAGTTTCTTAGTCGTTCACAAAAGTCAACATCGCAACACGCTGCACGCTTTTATTTGAAGAAATTCAGTAAATTATTTACAATGCTGAGGACGCACCTGCCACTGGGACCACATTTGAGCAGCTCGTTTGCTTAGCAGTTCTGCTAATGGTTGTCTTAAGTTGCACATCTGAGTGCCGGTTACTGGTACTAAGGTAGAAGGTTGTTGTTGTTTAGTTTTCACAGGAACTGCAGTGATTTAATTAGTGCATCGCTGCTATAACTAAAGAGGGAATATGAGCACGTACTTCAAGTGAGTGCAATTGGGATGACCGCTATTCGTGAGTGATCAAGCTTTAGAATAGCTACTATATGACATCAATGTGCTCACGGACCAAGATTTGGCATCAAAAGTGCCACGACAAAAATCTACTCCTAATAAGCCTCTAGGGGAATCATCCATAGCCACAGCAGCAATGAACAAAATGAATAAAATCTGTCTTCCCGACGCTCGATCGGGTTCCCTCCCTCCTGTGAGATCATGGATCTCCACCAGAATATGGAAATAGAAAAAAAAACCTGACTCACCAGATTTGAGATCGTCACCAGTCTGGACATCGTCTCATTGATCTCCACTAGGGCCTTGTTCACTTCCTTGCAACTTTCAATGAAAGTTGCAAGTTTTTTTATTCTATCTCCATCACATCAATTTCTACCCGTATATATGAAGCATTAAATGTTAGTAAAAAAATAACTAATTACATAGTTTTGTTGTAAATCACGAGACAAATCTTTTAAGTCTAGTTAGACCACGATTGAACAATATTTGCTAAATACAAATAAAATACTACAGTTGAAACTTTTTGTAACTGAACAAGGTGTAGGTATCTCAGTGTGTGTGGTTCGGAGGACGAGCAGTCTCCTCCACAAGCGAACCTCAGAGTGGGCGCCTGGGCGGTCAAGCTTGGCTCGGGCGGCGCGGGAGAGCTCGGCCACGGAACAGCATGAAGAGCTCTGTCACAGGTTGTCGAGCATCCTCGGTGGGTGGACCAGGCGGGCTGCTGTGCGGTACTGTGGTTGCGTCGTTGTGAGCAGGGGAGGCGGGGGCCGCTGTGGTGAGCGGAGCATGCAGACTGTGCCACAGCAGCGTCCTCGGCAAGCAGAACAGAGCAGATGAGGGCGGCCATGGCAGGCCAAGGCACCAGCAGCAGCAGGCAGCAGTGTGGTGTTGCAGTGATGGGCCCATACTGCGTGCTGCTGCAGTGATTGCATGCGCGCTGCGTACTGCTGCGCTGATGCCTATGTGCCATGCTGGCAGTTAGCGGACCTATGGTTCCTTCTCCACACATGGGGGACGAAAAACTCCCAGGACGTTTTTACCGGACCCGCTGCGAGACTTTTTTCATCTATCTGCTCCTTTCAGATGGATATAAAGGATGTAGTGCAGACAGCCTTAGGCTTGATTCATTCCCAAGGGTGCTATTCTAATAGCCGCCCCAGTTAGTGGACCTGTGTTGATACAGCTGCTGGTGCCAACTACAATCCTGATACATCCTACACCCGGTCCTATACTCCTATGTGAGCTGCGAAAAATGACGTGTAATTTCTATGCTGGTCTATTATTTCTTCATTTTGTGGCACTCTTGCCTGTGGTGTAGCATACACTAGGTAAATTCTTCGCGTTGCCGCGAGAATATAAAAATCATCTAAAACCACTTCTATTTACAATAATTTTTGTACTAATTTATGATAATGCAGATGTATATTTATGATAGTTAAGTTACTATAACACATGAGGCTATTTACCAATTTTAGCAAACCACCTAGTAATTTGTTACTATAATCTCATGAATGAGCATAGAATTATCGTGACACAAAGTGGCTACAAAATAAGATATTTTGTATACTTGTTTATAAAGGCGGTTCACAACCTATTTTCACTAGTATTTTTTTGAACCGCCAGTGGGAGAGACCAGTGAAAATGGTCCATTTCTACTGGCGGTGGGTTGAAAACCGTCTGTAGAGATAGCTGCACGAGAAAACACAAAAAATAGCAAAAAATATTTTAGAAACAGTAAAAAAAATATTTTTGAAACCAGGCCAGTCGCGCATTTATTCGGCGTAAAATCTGGCTTCTGCGGCCGTGGGAGTTCGAAGTCTCCTCTACCACTCCACCCATCAGTCACTTGTGTCTATATCCCATTTCGGTTCCCCACATATTATCCAAAACTGATGGTAAATTCAATATTTCAGGGTCTAAACAAATTCAAATGAAAAGTATTCAACTACAAAGTTTCATAACTTTTCGAGATCTACAACTTTAATTTAGAGTGTTTCTCCATCCGAAGTCATTTGCAAAATTTGAATTTCAAGATTGAAAATTTCAAATGTAGTTTTCCATATAAAAGATGATTTCAAATGAAAAAAGCTGTCAACTACAAAGTTTCATAACTTTTTGAGATCTATAACTTTTGGTTGAAGAGTTTCTTCATCCGGAGAAGTTTGAAAAACTCAAAAAAAAATTAATTCCAAACTATTTCTCTTGATGGGCTTCTTAAGAAACCGTTAGTAGAAATATGATTATTACTAGCGGTTTCTTAAGACATCCACCAGTAGAAATACACGATTTTCTTTGGCGGTTCTTAAGAAAACCGCCCGGTAGAAATCGTATTTTTCTTGGCGGTTTCTTAAGAAGTCGACCAATAGAAATGGGTCAATCACTACTACATAAAACTTAACCGAGGTGGTTAAAAATGGTTAACCGAGGCAGTTTTTCTAACTGCCTTGGACATAAGGTCACGGTAAATCGTGGCCTTAACCGAGGCGGTTAGTCAACCGCCTCCGTTAATATATTAACCGAGGCGGTTTTCTTACAATAACCGCCTCGATAAATCGAACGAAAAAATGAAAAAAAAGAAAAATCCCAAACCCTAGCCCAAATGGGCCTGGATTTGGGTCACACAGGATCCGCTGCCATCCGGCATACGCCGCCGCCATGGATCCCTCTCCTCGCCCAGATCAGCAGAAGTGGGGGGCGTTCCTCGCCGGAGCAAACGCCGTGGGTGCCTCCTCACCGGATGCGCTGGTATGGTGGAGCGCCTGGATCCACGCCACCGTGGAGGACGACGCGAAGCCCTGGATCCTCACTGGCCAGATCTGGAGTCCTGAGAGAGAAAGACAAAGTGAGGAAGAGAGAGGAGAGAGGAGAGAGGAGGAAGGAGGGGTACCGGAGCCGCTCGGTGCTGGAGCCAGTGAGGGAGAGAGAGGAGAGAGGAGGGAGGAGGGGTACCTGGAGCCGCTGGGTGCCGGAGCCACGCCGCCGAGGCGGTCTTATATTAATCGAGGCGGTTGCGTTTTAATAACCGTCTTGGTTAATATGGATTAACCGAGGCGGTTGAATTATAACGACCGCCTCGGTTAATTGATTAACCAAGGCGGTTGCCTTATAACAACCGCCTCGGTTAATATAAGATTAACTGAGGCGGTTTTCTTATGCCGCCCGCATCGGTTAATCTATTAACCGAGGCGGTTGCTAGGCCGGCTACCCAGGCTGGGCCGTCACCCATTAACCGAGGCGGTTTTATGGCACAACCGCCTAGGAGGCCTATTTCGACGTGCCTTGCAAAAGATTTTATGTAGTAGTGAATTTCTACTGGCTGTTCTCAAGAGAAACCGCCAATAGAAAAGAAACCGCCAATAGAAATAAAAAGCTAGTGTGAAGAGAAATGGTTTGTGTACTAGTGGTAGCCAGCTGTAGAGTAATAGTTCTGGGGAGAGTATAATCTGTAGCTGGCTACAGAATAAGTTATTCTACAGTCACTTCCATTTACGATGATTTTTGTATTAATTTACGATAATACAAATGCATATTTATGATAGTTGAGTTACTATAACACATAAGGCTATTTACTGTAACGATTATAGTAAACCACCTAGTAAGTTGTTACTATAATCTCATAAATGAGCATAAAATTATCGGAACTCAAAGCGGCTATGCTCAAGGCTTGTAAGACATTCTATGCTCAAGTAATAGTTCTGGATCCTGTTCGTATTATTCTATAGCCAGCTTATTGTCGTAAATAGCAGAGTCAGTCTCCATGAATGCTTACGAACAGGATGGAAGGGTTGTCAGTTAGGATCAAGGCTTCTCGTCCTTGGCTCATTGGGTTAAGGGCGTGTTTGGATGGTGTGGAAAAAGTTTTACCTGTGTCACATCAAAATGTCGGAGGGATGTCGGAAGGGGGTTTCAAATACTAATAAAAAAACAAATTACAGAATTCGTCAGGAAACGATGAGACAAATTTTTTAAGTATAATTAATCCGTCATTAGCGAATGTTTACTGTAGCACCACATTATCAAATCATGGACTAATTAGGTTTAAAAGATTCGTCTCGCAAAGTTATCGCAATCTGTGTAATTAATTATTTTTTTAGAATACATTTATTACTCCATATATGTGTGACTAGATTCAATGGGACGGGGCAAAAAATTTGCCAGGGGAATCCAAACACCCCCTAAATATACAGGATTAGGTGGTAGGTGAGCAGGTGATGGCAGGGGAAGAGGCAGAGATGACCTAACAGTGTGCGTGCAACATTGATTGGATTGGACTTATCTGTTCGTTTCATGTGCCCAGCTGAAAATTACGAAGATCGGCCTTATTCAGTTCGCAAATAAGTTGCATTTCCTGCACTGTAGCGTTTCATTTGTATTTGATAAATATTGTCCAATCGTGGCCCAACTAGACTCAAAAGATTCGTCTCGTGATTTACAACTAAACTGTATAATTAGTTATTTTTTTTACTTATATTTAATGCTCCATATATGCGGGTAGAAATTGATGTGATGGAGAGAGAGTGTAAAAACTTACAATTTGCATGCAAAGAGAACAAGGCCGAAGTTAAATTGCTAGGTCCTTATGCTACAGATGGAGTGAACGAAAATGACACAGACTATGGTGGATCTATGTGTAAGGGAATGAGTGGGCTAGGAGGGAACAATGATGTGAAGGACTGTGGAATGAGAAAAAAATTTGCTAGTGGGGTTTATGTTTCTATGCGCTACCCACCAGATTCTCTATAATCACCGTAGTTTATAGTAACAAAAGCTTTCTGCCATTTTCTATGAATTCAATGGATAACTACAGTAGGGACAAAGAATGGAAGCCTGATGACAGATTTTCATCAAACAGCTAACTAGCATAAACTTGATATTCATGAAAAAAACCTTTTCCACAATAAATTGGAAATAAGTTTTTTAAGGCAAAAACTGTGAGAGCGATTGTCTTGCACAGAATTAACTAAAGGCATCAAGCCAAAACTACTGGTCAAAAAAAAAAAACTTCATATTTTAAGTTGCTTGGTCTTCAATGTTCAGATTTGACTACTAATGTTTTTCTTGAATATGTTAAAAGTACATCAAAATTTGAGATATATATGTTGCATGTATTTTGAGTGGAAATCCACTTACATATTTTCATGGTTTGTTTACTGACAATTTTATTAAAGGACACGTTTTGTGTCGTGAGCCAGTATTAATAGATGAAAATTGTATTATCAGCTAGTTTTATTAGTATTTTGTGCAGCTGACTGTATCTTTTACTTCCATGTTATCCAGCTACGTACACCGCCAGCTGGTATCTCCTTGTGGGTCAATTTGCTGAATATGCAAACTCAGCTAAGAAATGACCCATGTTTCAGTAGAACATAAAACAATATCTAGCTACCTATATTTGGCTATGTTGAATATTTGGTGGTCATGCTTCAGAATTAAGTTGATTATTTTGCATACAGTAAAAAAATCGACTAAAACAGCACCAAACCTCTACGTACCACATATCAAACATCATAAAATGACTTCAACTAGCCCATTCAAATGCAAGTTAGTGACTGGTTAGAATAACTTTCTCATTGCAGATTTATCAGTGGGCATGTTTCAGGGCATATTCCATTGTTGTGCATTTTTAAAATTACAAAATGTGTGCTAGCATACCACAAAACAAAGGCATCGATATCTTGCTTCCACGTGGGTTATCAAAGTGATTCATTACAATGGAAGATCTTGAGAAAGCGGCTCCGTGAAAACTACTTCTTTACAATGTGGTGGTACGGTGTCATGAGAATATTTGTACAAAACAAGTAATAAAGTTAGCGTGCACGTACTGGTGGAAAATATATGGAGCAATGAATTTTAATTGTGAAGCTGATGTGTTGCAAGTTGCGACATATGAGTGTGTATACATACTAAGAGTAGCTCGCTGCTTAGCATTCTCCTAATGGTTGTCTACAGTTGCAAATATGAGCCTACAGAGGTGGTAGCTGTTTAGTTTTTCACAGGAAGTCAGGAACTGCTCTAGTTTAATGCAACGCTGATATAAATAAAGTTGGAATTTCAATATGCCATCTGATGTGCAATTATATTGGGACCAAGGTTCAGTGATCAAGCTTTAGCATAGTTTGGCTTTGGCATCAATGTGCTCACTGGTCAAGTCCATTCCACGACGGAAAAGCCTCATGGAAAACTAATAAGAATGTCGACAACGTGTGTGCTGTTGCCTATGAAGACTTATACTTTCTTTTCCTCTGTTCTAGCATCGTACATCTCCAGAACCTCTGTTAGCTTATTTTATCTGTCCCAAAAAGACGCAAAGATTTGTGGTAGCTGCCTATCCTCTTCGGACCTGCTTCAATCCTGGTGGTTCTGTTCTGATAGCCACTCCAGCCAATGCATCGGATTTTAAAGCACAGTCCGTGGAACTAGGTGCCAACTACAATCCTGATGCATCCCACACCCAGTCCTATGTGAGCTGCAAAAATGACCAGCTATTTTAATACAGTAATTTCTACAGTATGGGAATTCTTCATTTTGTGGTGCTCTTGGGTCTGGACCTCTAGTGTAGTGTGTGTGTGTAGATCTTTTACAGTGGTCGGAAAAGTAACATGGTCTCCTTCAAGTACTTTCATCTTTTTTTATTTTCTAAATATATATGTGCGCTACACACCAGTCCATTGGTGTCCTCAACCACCATAGTTTATACTTGATAGCAATAAAGGGTTGCTGAAATTTTCTGTGAACTCAATGCACTGTTGTATGCAGGGAATCGTGATGACTGATTTTCATCAAACAACTTGCGTAAACATGATGTTCCAAACGCAACATTTCCCATAATTTAGTGCATAGCTGATAAAAGAAGATGCCATTCCAATATGTCAAATGATGCCATTACAATTGGGACAACTGTTCAGGGATCAAGATTTGGTATTCCAATATGTCAAATGATGGCATTCCAATATGGCATAAATGCGCTCATCACTGGTCAAGTACCAGGAGGAAAATTGAAGAAAAAACTTTAGGAAATACCGATGAGAGAGCACTGTCGTACACGCTGTAGCCCTGGGTGCGTGATGCCAGCCAGGAGTAGCATTGACATGTCCCACTTCCTCGGGCTCAGTTTTTCTTCTTCTCTGCAGCAGACATGGAAGAAATAGGCTACCTGCCTGAGCTATTGAGACCTGCTTGGTTCCCAAGGCTGCTTTTCTGATCAGCTCGCCAGTCAGTGGATCGGATTTTAATGCACAGTTCATCCCACCAGGTACCAGGTACAATCCTGATGCATCCTACACCTAATCGGCTAGCTATCAAAATTACCAGCCATTTTCATAGTGCAATTTCTGTGGTGGGAAATTCTTCATTGTGTGATGCGCTTGGCTCTGTTGTATTGATATATATGTGTGCACTTACGGCTTACAGACCAGCCTACTAGTGTCCTTAACTAACGTGATAGCAATAATGTTTGGAGTAACTAATATGGTTACCTCTGCGGTATTGTGGTCTATTTGGAAATTAAGAATACACTTTCAGAACACTGGGTGGAGAAGCATGGAGATGCTCATCTTCAGGGTTACTGGCATGTTACAGAAGCAGATAGTTCTGTGCCCAGTAAACCAACAAGAGGCTTTGAAAGAATGCATAAGAAGGCTCAAGCTGGAAGCTGGGAAGATTCTTTGGATGCCGAATATTTCCCAAGACGTCAGATGAAGCTTGGCAGAGAAAAGGTGATGGAGAACAAAGGAATGTAGAAGAAGATTGCTGGACCTGAACCGGAATGCTGGTGGCAGGCGCTAGAGATGTTGATGGAGGAGTAATGGGTAGTGCTCTGTAGCCATTTCCTGAGGAGAGTTTGTTTTGTTCTTCCAAGTTTCTGTATCAAAGTTTCCTAGTCCTGGTGGACCTTTTGGCTTCTTTTTTCATGGCGCTGTAAACTGAAACATTTGGTCTTTAGATGTTAATTGAAAGGCCAGGGCCTGGCCCTTGAACTCTAAAAAAAAATAGCAATAATGTTTTAGCTATTTTCTATGAACTTGCGACATGCTGCACGTATTAAAAAAATTCTTTATAAGAGGAATAACAAGATAATCTTCTAGTTACAACTTACAACAAATTTAGTTCTCATGAAATTTTATAATTCTCAACAAAAAAAACAGCTATTTTGATTTTTTTTTAGAGTGGAGAGAACCACAAGCTAATTAAACCAAGTAGATTATCAATAGAGAACTCATCACACAAAGAACAATGTTGAGGACAGCTCATGATTATTACTTGTTTTGTATAATTGTTACCTTGGATAATTGAAAAAGCCGATAGTCAAAAAGAAACAAGTGCTCACTAATGATATACTATTTACAACAAGTCAACAGTGCAGACTGAATGCCTTCTATTCTATCATGGTTCTCGTCACAACAATGAATTCTTGAAAATTAAAGTCCCTTTCTTCTCTCAAATTAATCCCAACTGAATTATACATCAGAAATTAGGAGTTTTTGAATGCTTGAAAGTTACACTATCATTTACACCAATGGGCTACTAATATAACATTTGATCAGCCACGAGCTCCTGCAAAACTGAAAAATTATCAGAACCATTCACAAGAATTTCCGGATGTTTATATTAAAAATAGACAAATGCTATATCAATTCAGCCCAGAGGCACCAAATTTAAATTGGCGAGTTCCTAAGAACAAGACCATAGACATACAAACATACGTAAGAACAAAAACAAACCAAGCAACTAAATGAACCACACTTTGATGTACCAAACTCCATCATACTAGCTTCATCCAAGTCACAAGCTGGCAAATGTGATACAGAATAACAACCTAACCAAAGCGGCAACAAGGGAAGATTGTGAACAGTAGGCCACAGTTCTGAAAAAAGAATCAAATGTTTTTTTTTTGTTTTTCTAAAGGAATTGACAACTTAATTTCTCTACAAATTCAAAATCATAATGGTTTAGTATTGGCCACCAACAGTCAAAATATTGAAACATATTGTCAGATAAACAAAAACCCCACCACCATATTTCTCTGTGATTTCGTGAAGCCACATTATTGATGGGTCCCACAAGTCAATAATTAATCTCCAGAATCACGCAGTTGAAGACCAAGTGTCTTCTCGCATCTTTGTTACCGGCTCATGCAGCTCTCCATTTAATATCATCACTAATCCACTAGCTACCTCCACCGATGATACCATCTGGCAGCCTTTAAATTTAAATGATCCATCGAGTCATCCCGTAAGATAGTAAGAAAATGTTCTCTGTTTTCCTCCTTCCTTGATTCATCAATTGCAGGAGGACCCGTCTACTGTGCTGTGGAAGCGATTGAGACATCGAGTCCATCCCATCGGCACCATGTGGCTCCGCCTCCTTCGGCAGCAGCGAGTAGCAGGGTCGCTTGAGTTCATCCGGGTGCCCCCCTCATGCCATTAATGTTCTCACGGCTCATGCCTCCTCGTCAGATAGATGACCCTCCCTCATTCACAGGACAACGAGGCATGTGAAACACTAACTGAAAGATGTTTCTAATGCAGCAAGGTGCTACTATTTATCACAAATCTGCGCAGATTAGTGATGATATTATGACAGTGAGTTCATAAAAACAGAATTTCCTTTTCATATTCTATGCAGATAATACTATGCTTAAACCGGCTGATAAGCTAGAACGGCTGATTTTCTTTGTGAGGCTAGTTGGCTGAAGTGGCTGATCAGCTAAACCGAATAGGCTAACAGCACTAAAGCCTGAGATGAATAAAAAGCAAAGGCATCCGAGGCTAGCTACCAGTTTTAGTACAACTGTATACATATGCCAATGTTTGCACAACTGATCCCAATATATTTTTGCCAGTCACTAAAATACGAAACGATGTGAAGTAGCATCCAAACATTGTTATGTACCACACAAACTTTGCCAGTCTGGAATCTACCTGTTTCATAGAGTTTTTCTCTTTCGCTAGGAAAAATTTGAATGCCCTAGAGAAGAATTCCTTTCCTAGGACATGATTTTCAAACAGTAGGGAAATGTAACTTCCCCTAAAAAAATTCATCGTTTCCTAGGGACAAATGGTGAGATGGGCAGATTCAAACACGCTGGTAGCGTATTTCCCTAGGGGAAATCTAAGGAACAGTAGGGAAAAGTATGTAATGCACAGGACTTCTTCCAAAACTTTGTAGATTAATCCTTTGCAGCAATTCCTCTGTCCTCATTCTTTATCTTCTTCCCATCCACACATCTCCATCTTATCCTCCTCTCTCTAATCCCCAATCCAGTGGGCCTTCTATCCATCATAAAATTTTCCGCTATTGCCCAAGTCTGGTAGCGTGCTTCTGCATGGGGACGTGGTGCCGTAGTGGTGATTGCGTGTGGGAGGACTGGCCAGGACAGGGTGGCCCTGAGTAGCATCGATTCGTTCCCCTAACGGTGGGGCTATAGTGGCGTCAAGGCCATTGGCCGTGGATGTGGCAGCCTCCGTGTTCGCTAGTAGTGGTGAATTTGGCGCAGCTGCCGGTCACTGCCGTGACACTCTCCATGTTGGAGGCCACTCCATCCTGCTCTCGTGTGCTGGCAGCCGCCATGGAGCCATGGCCGTTCCATGAGGCGTCTCATGGAAGATGGCTATGCACAGTCTCCGGAAGATCCTTCGTCGACCAAGAACTTCGGATGAGGATCCGTTTTCAGAAGCAGGGGCCACAGTTGGTGAGATTGAGAACAGAGTCTGATCTATGGATCTGTGTTTGATTTTTGTTCTTAATTAGTTTCAGTAGAGGCCTGGATTGCCATCGATCTTCTCCGTTCGTTTGTTATATATTTTGTGTTAATTAATACATGTATCTATGTAGCTTCAATGAAACTTATTGTGTACTTCGAGGTCAGTAAAATTTCAGTCCAATGAAATAATTTTGTTCGTGCTGAATCCTTCTACGATGAACATTGAATAATAAAAAACAGATAAAATAAAATAAAACTTAATATATATCTTTCCCTAGGATGGGAAACACTAGGGAAAGAGACTTTTCACATATATACTTGCCTCAGTGGAAGAGGTTCCCTACGAACTCAAAATATATACTTGCTGAATCCTTCTACGACGAACAAGTTTCCCTAGGGTTTCACCAGGAAACTTGTTTCCCTAGGGTTTCCCATCAAAATAATCCCGAGGAATATTTTCCCATGAAATTCGAGAACATCTTTCCCTACCATTTTTGTATATATTTTTCCTAGTGTTTTCACTCTAGGGAAACAAGTCGATCCTAGCACAACACAAGAGACTTAGTTTAACAAGAACTAGGCATCTTACTATTACTAATTGGAAAGTCCAAATAAATCTCATTATTGATCCTCATGTGACACACTAAGAGAAGATGTAAAGTCTTTAGATTGTCACAAGGAACAATTGGAGAGTCCAAATAAATCTCATTATCGACCATCAGTTTGGTACACTCTGATAATGTCTCAATTAGCATATTTACAAAAAATAACTTAAAATAATTCCATAATTAAATTCTACTACTATGATAATGAGCATCAGAGACGGGTGGTCTAATCTGGAAAATCATAGGAGTGGCGGGGTAAATAGTTTTTTCAATGTTCAAGAATTATCGGTAAGTAGTATATTTTTACTTTTACAAGTTTGGACCAATTTTCCTTATTTTTTGTGTGTTGGCTACAATCCGCAAGGGAAACTGTTAGCATGTTGTAATTAGTCCCTTGAATTGGGATGTAATCGTGCCAGTGCGGTAGGCTTGCATGCCACCCCGGCTGCCTATATATGTACTCCTGTAACATTATGGAATACAATCAATCATTCCCTAAACACTTTCATGGTATCAATCGCGGTTACGATCCGCTACACTTCATCCGCAACGACAGCTCGCGCCCGTCGCTGATCCGATCGCCGCTCACTGCCGCCGACGCCGCCGCCCGAATGCCGCCGATCCCATCGCCCGGCCTGCTGATCTCCGATCGCCCGCCCGTTCTTTCACCGGCGCCCGCCGCTGATCTCCGCTCATCGCGATCGCGCGATACCGCTCCCGTCGCGGACGCCGTGATCGCGCGATCGCGACAGCCTGGGTCGCGATCCGCGACCACGCCCACGGAGGTCGCATCTATGGACGCCCGCCCTGGTCCCTCGATCCGGCGTACCCGGCGCTCGCTCCGCGTGATCCGGCCTCGCGGCTCCTCGTGATCTAGCCTCGTGTCCACGCCGCGACGTCCGACTACACCTCTGCTTCGCGACCGCGGCCGCTCGTCAACACTGAAGTCGGTAACGCCGACTCACACGCAGTCCGTATCGCCCTCGATCGTGAGCGTTTCGCTCGCTTGGCTCACGTGACTTGCGTAAGTCGTGTGACTTTCCAGCTGAGTGAAAAAAAAGAAAAAAAGGAAAAAAAAGAGAAGAGATCACGCCCGTTCGTGTGACTCGCCGTAGTGGTACGATCAAACACCATGGCTAGCCCGCTCGTGTCCCGGCACCTCAACGCCGTGTCCCTTCTTGCGGACTTCCACCGGCTTGCCACGATGCCGCACCAGATGTTGTCCTACGGCGCTCCACAGCTGCAGCAGTACTCGGCGCCTTACTTGCCGTACGGCGCCGGCGCGTATCCTCCTGTGTTTGGTACGCCCCCTCCAGGGTTCTGTTACGGGGGTGTCCAGCCCGGTCCCTACATCGTGCAGCAGCAGCAGCTCCAGTCATGGACTCCGTCGCTCGTCAACAGCTTCAGCAATATGTCGCTGAACTCACCACCTTCGACTGCGTGGTACGCTGATTCCGGCGCTGGTTCTCATATGGTCAACAACGCTGGTATACTATCCTCCTCTCATCCTCCTTCTTCATCAAATCCTTCATCTATCATTATTGGTAATGGAGCCTTGCTTCCCGTTGCCTCTGTTGGGTCACACTCTTTTTCCACCACAGGTCGTCCTCTTTCTCTTTCTAATGTTCTAGTCTCACCTAGTATTATTAAGAATTTAATTTCCATCCGTCGTTTCACCACCGATAATAATTGTTCCATCGAGTTTGATCCCTTTAGCCTTTCTGTCAAGGACTTGCAAACACGGAGAGTGATCGCTAGGTGCAATAGTATGGGTGACCTCTACCCGTTTTTTCCACCAGCACCAGCCAGCACCACCGCCCTCACTGCCGTCTCATCCTCTAGCATCCTCTAGCATCGCCGCCTTGGTCACATCGGACATGAGGCATTGTCCAAGCTCATTAGTACCAATGCAATTTCTTGTAGTAAGCGCCAACCTGATCACATTTGCCATGCCTGCCAATTAGGTCGCCATGTGCGTCTTCCTTTTAGCATGTCAAATTCTCGAGCGCTTCATCCTTTTGATTTAATACATTGTGATCTTTGGACATCTCCAGTTGTTAGTGTGTGCGGCTATAAATATTATCTTGTCATTCTTGATGATTGCACCCACTATACCTGGACATTTCCTTTACGCCTCAAGTCTGATACCTTTGGCATACTGTCTAACTTTTTCTCATTTGTGCGTACGCAGTTTGACTCACCCATTAGAGCAGTTCAGTGCGACAACGGCAGCGAGTTCGATCACTCCTCGGCCCGCACGTTCTTCCACACCCACGGTGTAGTCCTCCGTCTGTCGTGCCCATACACCTCACAACAAAATGGACATGCTGAGCGTACTCTTCGCACAATTAAAAACATTGTGCGCTCACTTCTTTTTCAGGCCAGTCTTCCTCCAGTTTATTGGGCTGACACTCTTCACACCGCTATGTATCTGATAAATCGTCACCCAACAAAAACCCTAGACGGTCGCACTCCTTTCCTTGCACTCTATGGCACACAGCCCTCCTACGCTCATCTTAGAGTTTTTGGTTGTGCCTGCTACCCCAACTTGTCCTCCACAGCTCCACATAAATTGTCACCTCACTCCTCCTTGTGTGTCTTTCTTGGGTATTCCTCCGATCATAAAGGGTACCGGTGTCTTGATCTCCATTCCAATAGGATCATTGTCTCTCCATTCCAATAGGATCATTGTCTCTCGACACGTTGTATTCGATGAGACTCTGTTTCCTTTTTCTGAGATGTCCACCTCCCCTCAGGATCCCACACCACTAGAGTTTTTGAGCGATAATGATGATTCCTCTTTGCCCGTTGGGACGAGAGCTGTTGCTACAGGTACTCGGCCTTCTGGCGGCTTGCCGCCTGGCACTGCTGCCCCTGTGTCCTCCACACAGGCTGCTGCCAGTAGCGCCCCCACCACTACGTCGACATTGCCCTTTGGTGCTGCTGCCCCTGTCTCTTCCACACATGCTGCTGCCAGCAGCGCCCCGTCTACTTCGACGCCCATGACGTCCGGTGCTGCTGCCCCTGTGCATCCTGCACAGGCTGTTGCTTGCAGCACCAACCCCATGGCATCAGTTCGTACTACCAGTCCTGCTGCCCCTGCTGCTCGTGCACAGGCTATTGCCAGCTAGCAGCGCCCCCTCGTCGACTGCGCCACCGGCCGGCGCTGCTGCCCCTGTGCCCCCTGTACAGGTTGTTGCCAGTAGCGCCGTGGCCACCGGACGCACGCTCGCCACCCGACTGGTCTCCATCACCCCCGTCGCCAACGCGCACTCTATGTGCACACGCGGCAAATCTGGCATTGCACAGCCCGTGGATCGCCTCAACCTCCACGCTGTGCCTATGTCGCCATTGCCTCGCTCCGTTCGGGATGCCCTTTCAGATCCCAATTGGCGCTCAGCTATGCAATCTGAGTATGGTGCACTGATCGCCAACGACACCCAGAGTCTAGTACCACGACCCCGTGGCGTCAACCTGGTCACTGGCAAGTGGATTTTTCGGCACAAACTGCATGCAGATGGGTCTCTTGATCGCTACAAGGCTCGTTGGGTCCTTCGAGGATTCACCCGGCGTCCCGGGTGCGGATTATGATGAGACTTTCAGTCCGGTTGTCAAGCCAGCAACAGTTCGTGTTGTTTTCTCTAGCTCTCTCTCAGGACTGGCCCATCCATCAGTTAGATGTGAAGAATGCATTCTTACATGGCACCCTCACCGAGACGATTAATACTGTGTGTGTAGCCCTCGGTTTTGTGGATTCCTCCCACCCGGACGTTGTTTGTCGGCTCAACAAATCTCTGTATGGAATGAAGCAGGCTCCTTGTGCATGGCATCACAGGTTCGCTTCATATCTCTCCTCCATTGGGTTTGTTGAAACCAAGTTGGACAGTTCATTGTTCATTTGTCGCAGAGGGTCCGACACTGCCTATTTGTTGCTCTATGTGGACGGCATCGTCCTCACGCCCCTCCCTGCCGATTTCCTCCGACATGTTATTAGGGCTCTTCAGCGTGAGTTTGCTATGATAGACATGGGTCAACTTCACCATTTTTTGGGGATTTCTATGACACGCTCTGCACATGGTCTGTTTCTCTCCCAACGGCAGTACACTCAGGATATTTTGGAGCGCGTCGGGATGAGTGCGTGCAAGCCATGCAGCATGCCTGTTGATCTCCACTCCAAATTATCTGCAGATGGACCTCCTGTTGGTGACGCCACTCAGTACCGCAGTTTAGCAGGGGCTCTTTAGTACCTGACTTTCACCCGTTCGGACATTGCCTTTGCAGTTCAGCAGATTTGCCTTTATATGCATGATCCTAGGGAGCCTCACCTTGCGGCTCTCAAGCGCATCCTGCGTGTTGATGGCGAACATCAACATGCCGGTATGAGACCGGACATCAGATCCAGGGAGCGAGAGAGAGAGCAGCCAGCCCCTGCGTCTTCCCCCTCTTCCCCTTTTTATATGGAAGGTGGGAGAAGAAGTTTTCTTTTTACCCCCTGGTGGGGCTAGCATTTACAAAAAAGGCTATTATAAGCTACAAATGAGTCCTCAAACAACATTTTGTAAGCCCTAGGCCATGTAATTGGGCCCGAAACACGATAATGGGGGTGACCAACTTATAATATACCCCCAACAGTAGCCCCTCAGCTATTCGATTTTGATCGGGAGTTCAAAACCTAGTAGCTGAATACAACAACTCGTGGTCCCAATTACAACTTAGATTAGGTACAAAATTTTTGTCTATAAATAGAAGTTCAATGATCGCCTTGTCTCTAGCTAGTCTTCAACGGAGCGCTTTGCTCATGCCTCCATGGCTAGTTCCTTGGCGGCTTGCTCCTCTCAACATGCTTGAAACAGAAGAAGCGGTCGCCTTGTGTGAAATAGTTGTAGATGATCACGGCGTGTCTTGAAACCTTCATTTACGAGGCGCGGGGAAAAGCTTACGTCTTTGGGCGGATTGCTTGTCCAATGCGCTCCGCGCCAATCCCCCTCTTGACTGGCGCTTGTGAGATTCTTTCGAGGTTGGCGATAGCGATCGTTTGCTCCAAAATATTTGCGAGGGCGAAGTCGAAGATGCCAATGATAGCTCCTCGGGCCCGAAGTGTTGGTGAAAGTGTCGAATGTGACGAATCAAGTCGGCATATCAAATGCCGATTAGTGCCGAGTGTCCGACACAGACAATCATCTCGTGCCTAGACAAAATTTTGAAGGATGCCACAAACTTGTCTTTGTAGCGGTGTTGGACTGTTCAATTCGCTCACCAGGATAACTTGTGTTATTTACTACTCTCATCTCTGCGAGCGAACCCAGGATGGCACTAATACAGCAGCCTGTTCCTAGTGTTTTCGGTAGGGCATCCCACGCTTTTAAGTAGCAGCATGCATGTGTAGAATAAGAATACTATAGTTAATGCTTTTCGCTTTTCATACTTGTTCACACTACCTTCGCTAGGGGGTCCCATGCTTTCTTGTTTTCAGTCTATTAAATTCGAGCACTATTCTGGCCCTACTTGCATGTTTGACAACCAGAAATACCAATAGAGTATTAGCACATAGCAGTATTAGGCAGTCGTCAGGGCAGTGTTTGGCCGTAGCGAAGGAATATTCATGTACGAGAAGAATCCTGAGAATAGCAGATCAATGCCAGCCTTAATTTTCCTACTATTTGCTTCTTCAAAAATGAGAAACATAATGAAGAGTGGAGCTCTCGCTGGTTTGTCAGCAACGATAAAAACAAGAGCGTTCAAGCACGATTGGCGAAAGTTGCCGGCGTGATTTAGTGGCCGAAGCTCCTGCTGTGGGGTTTGCCAGCATCGAATTCAAAATGTGTTTGTGCTGTTGCTCGTGTGCAAAACAATTATTCAAGCCAGGAATCGATCAGTAGCGTATGGTGAGACGGCATGGTGCGCCGGTCAAATTATTGGCTGTATAATATAATATACAATTTTCTACTTACAGTTTGTGAAAAAAAAATATCACAGTTTGTTTTCGAAACTGCACATTATATACTCTATCTTCGCCCAATAGAATTCTTTGTAACATTTGAATGGGCGAGGAGCGGTGAATGGAGACCCTTAATGATGGCACTGACCCATATACATTTTTGCAAGTGGGCTGGGAGTTGCAAGACGAGCCCTTCGGCACTTTATGAATTGCTTTAGCGCCAATCCCCCCCCACCTTTCAAGGCGGACGGGCGAGGAGCTGAGAAATGAGCCCCTCGGCACTTATGAATTGCTTTGGCGCCAATCCCCCCACCTTTCGAGGCGACGGGGCTGGGAGTTGAGAAATGAGCCCCTCGGCACATATGAATTGCTTTGGCGCCAATCCCCCCACCTTTCAAGGCGACGGGGCGAGGAGTTGAGAAATGAGCCCCTCGGCACTTATGAATTGCTTTGGCGCCAATCCCCCCACCTTTCGAGGCGACGGGGAGAGGAGTTGAGAAATGAGCCCCTCGGCACTTATGAATTGCTTTGGTGCCAATCCCCCCACCTTTCGAGGTGACGGGCCGACATGAAGCTACCGAGCTCTATCAAATCATTGTGCTCTGTCGAGATGTGGTTTCGGCAAGGCAAAGTCACTTAGTCTTTCATGTCATTGTGTTTTGTTTTCGTGTATTTTTTACAACGCGAATGCATTGAGCTCTTATCTGATCATTGTGTAGATATATCGAAAAGAAAGCAAGTGGTGGTATATGATGACTGCTGGGCAGGGAGCTTAAGGTTGGCTTAAAGTTTGGTTGTTGCGGTTGTTGGCAGTTAAGCGGTTGTACCATGGTGATACTTTCTTAAAACTGTTAAGATTGAAGGGATCTTTGTTTATTATGGTTGGTGTGCGCTTGCTGCGCCTTGAAAACATTCTTTTATATCCTTTATTATTGCTAGGCTTTTTCACTTCTGTGCGTGCTTCTGCCTGGTCGGCATGTGAGTTGATTTTGTGCCGCTTCTCAGGCATTTTCTTCCTTCGCCCTAGCGCTTGCCCGGTTGTGTGAGATCGTGATGTTGCCCTTGGGCTTCTTAGTTCGTGTGACTTTCGTAAGTTCTAGAGGCCACAGTTTCGTCACTTGACCCTTGGGCCATTGTGCTTCACATGAGCTTTTTCTAACTTCGGCGAAGTGCTCTTTGTGAGCTTGATTTGATACCGGGGATTGCGTGACCCCCTCAGAGAGTGTCTTAGGGGCGCTGGGGTCGAAGCAACCCGATACTTTGTTCAATACATAGTCGATAAGGGAGTCTCGGTAATCGCGGCTCTTTCGACATTTTCATGGGCGCCTCGTTAAAAATCCGGAGCCTCCATTTCGGCGAAGAAAAAAGAGTGAGTCCTAATCAAGTTTACAATGTGAACGAGGTACATTTCAGAATGAAAAATGAGAAGAAAATTACATCCTATTGACTCAAAAAGGATAAAAAAATGGATAGTGAAGTGTCATGGGTGGAAGCGACGCAGATTGTCTGCATTCCAAGTGTTGGTTACTTCTGAACTGTCCTCATTGCGAAGACGAAAGACCCTTGCGTTGGCATGCTTGTGACGATGAAGGGCCCTTATTTAGCTTCATGCTGCTCTAAGGGTCAAAGTTCTTAACCCTTAGGCTTTTTATTTAGCTTCGCCCACACATATGTGCCCGAAGGGTCGAAGTTCTTAGCCTTTAGGCTTTTTATTTAGCTTCGCCCTAGCATATGTGCTCGGAGGGTCGATCGAAGTCTTTAGCCCTTAGGCTTTTTATTTAGCTTCGCCCTCGCGTGTGTGCTCGGAGGGTCGAAGTCTTCAGCCCTTAGGCTTTTTATTTAGCTTCGCCCTTGTGTATGTGCTCGGAGGGTCAAAGTCTTTAGCCCTTAGGCTTTTTAAAAAAAAAAGAAAAATAGTAATAAAATGGTCAGTGAACAAAAAGAATTGAAAACAATGTTGCAACAAGGTTTAAGAGTGCCCACGTGACAGCTTGAAGTTATTCTTACCTCAATGAAATGATATGAACCTGCAGATTTGAGGATAGTGAAGAGATGTCGCTTGAAGCGAGGTGGATAAATTAAGATGAAGTTCTTAAAAACAACACGTCATAAAGTGAACACACGCAGCTGCCTGGTTGCGGAATGGGTCTACAAAAGAAACGAAGCTTGTATGTGCTGAATACCTTCTCTGTTTAGCTAAACAAGTTAGTCTGCTGTAGCCTTATAGAGTAGAGGACAGCAAGCTGCAAGAAATTCCCAAACTGCAGAGGAACCGTTGCTCTGAACAATCTGGCGGCAAGAGAATAAAAGCTGCCATGCCTTCACTATTTATATGACACACATGCAAGCACAAAGATGGTCTATGGTGTTTAAATGATCAATCAGCTAGGCATATGCGCAAAAGATTAGAAATTGCTGTGCTAAAGTTATTGTATAGTAGTAACAGCTTATTCCAACTCTGAATGTCAGATATCATGTAATGAACAAACTATTTGATTCAAATGCTGTGGTTTTTAGTCCTAAAAAATGAAACAGATTACTACGATACATATCAAAAATGTTATAGTGAGGTTTTATACTTAACTTTGTCAAGTTTTCTGTAGACCAGTTTCCATATAAATTAGCATGAGGGTGCATCATATGTGAAGAGAGTGCGACTAGAGGAGCCTTAGGAGTTAGGAATACCAAGGTAAAGCCTAATCACATCATATGACCACCCCGATATTCTTGCTTCTGCTGCTGGCCTGCAAATGTTCTATAAGACTTTCTGAAATAAAGCTAGTTAGCTTAGCATATTGGTTAGTGGTTAGTAAAAGGGATTTGATTTTATGCATACTTCTAAGTACCTCTTTTTTTCTCCTTTACAAACTGTGCATAAATTTATCAGGCAACAACAGTATGCACCAATCAAATAAAAAGTGGCATAGCCCTAGTATGTCTCCTTTCTATTGACATTCTAGCAGTGTGCACAAATCGATTAGATATGTAATCCGTAGTCCAGTACAAATTAAATGCAGTAAGCAGCTAGAGGTGATCTGCAAGAAACTAGAGGGCAAGCGCGAGGCAGCAACAGTATGTAAGAAACATTTGTGCATGAAATGGAATTCAATTAGAAACGTAACATACTCTGACAGATGCAGACACTGCAATATGGCAACACCCAACAGTGCTGTCGCTTGTAGCCTGCCTTTCTCAGTATTCAGATGACGCTCATCACCAGTGCTGGATCTGCTCCTTGCTGTTAAGAAGACCCTGATCGAGCTCAGCATGAGATTTGTTAACCTGTTACAGCCCTGTCTAGATAAGCACAAACGGACAATTAGCACGGACAGCATGATGAGCAGCTAACGTGGTAAACTGCCTGCCGAACAGAGCCTGGTTTCTCTTGCAAGATGAACTGAAGCTTGCTCAGCCGCTCTAAAAAAAACTCGCCAAAATTGAGTCAAAATAAGCATGTAATTGGAACTCGAGCAAAGCAAGGGTGAACTGCTACAATCGAAAACCCTAGAATATTGGAAATGTCTCACAATTCACGAATTTCAGAAAACGAAACCCTAGAAGATTGGGGAAAAAGAGGAGGCACAAATTCACGGAGCTCAAGTGAGAGATTAGATGGGCGAATCACCCTAACCTTACTCACGTGTCCTAGCACTGATTTGCCCAAAGAAATTTGCCCCAAACTGTAGTCAAATCACTTCATCGAAAAATCCCCAAAAATTCCTCCGAAAATCACATAAAACTCACGGTGTCGTCGGCAGGGGAGATCGTGGCACTGGGAGCACGCGGGATGAAGAGCTCGCTCGGGCTACGCGCAGTGCTCGCGAGCACGGAGTGGTACTCGCCTCGGCGGATCGGCGAAGAGTGCTCGCCCAGGAAGGTGCCGCGCCGGCCAACCAGACGCTCCATCGTGAGGGGCGCGAAGTAGTGTTCGCAGGCGCGAAGTGGTGTTCGGCTTGCCCAACCGGCGAAGGGGTGCTTGCCACGGCCGAGCAAGCACGGGGAATGCGAAGTGTTGCTCGCCTCACCAACCAGCGAAGGCCGCTCAAGCCCGAAGTGGTGCCGGCACCGGCGAAGGGATAGTCGCCTAGGCTTGGGGGAGTATTCGCTCGTTGGAAGTGTTCGCTCTCTCTTTTGGCTCTTCGGAAAAATGTCCGGCCCCACGGTGGGCGCCAATGTTGATGGCGAACATCAACATGCCAGTATGAGACCGGACGTCAGATCCAGGGAGCGAGAGAGAGAGCAGCCAGCCCCTGCGTCTTCCCCCTCTTCCCCTTTTTATATGGAAGGTGGGAGAAGAAGTTTTCTTTTTACCCCCTGGTGGGGCTAGCATTTACAAAAAAGGCTATTATAAGCTATAAATGAGTTCTCAAACAACATTTTGTAAACCCTAGGCCATGTAATTGGGCCCGAAACACGATAATGGGGGTGACCAACTTATAATACACCCCCAACACTGCGCTACCTACAGGGTACCACAGAGCTTGGATTGACTATGCACCTTTCCCCTCCTACGGAGCTTGTTGTCTACACGGACACTGACTGGGCTGGATGTCCCGACACTCGACGGTCGACTTCTGGCTATGCAGTGTTCCTCGGAGGCAACCTGGTGTCATGGTCCTCCAAGCGCCAGCACACGGTCTCACGGTCCAGCGCCGAGGCCAAATATCGTGCTGTGGCGAACGGTGTTGCTGAAGCTACTTGGTTACGATAGTTGCTCCTTGAGCTCCAGCACCCTTCTCACCATGCCACCTTGGTCTATTGTGACAACGTCAGTGCTGTATATCTCTCCAGCAATCCTGTGCAGCATCAGCGGACAAAGCATGTTGAGATCGATCTCCATTTTGTTCGAGAGAAGGTCGCTCTCGGTCACATTCGAGTTCTTCATGTCCCCACGACATCACAGTTCCATTTTGTTCGAGAGAAGGTCGCTCTCGGTCACGTTCGAGTTCTTCATGTCCCCACGACATCACAGTACGCCGACGTCTTCACCAAGGGCCTTCCCACCTCTTTGTTCTAGGAGTTTCGGTCCAGCCTGACCGTTAGTGATGCTCCCGATTAGACTGCGGAGGAGTGTTAGCATGTTGTAATTAGTCCCTTGAATTGGGATGTAACCGCGCAAGTGCGGTAGGCTTGCATGCCACCCCCGCTGCCTATATATGTACTCCTGTAACATTATGGAATACAATCAATCATTCCCTAAATTCATGAATAGCGGAAGCATGATAAGAATGCTCATGGCCAGTAAACTCAATATCACTTTCCGAGAACACCAGTGAGTACCACACTAGAGGATTGTTCAATCGGCTACTAGGAACCATGTCTATGCATCATCAAATAGAAAATAAAAAAGCAAGAGCATCAAGACACCTCATCACAAATTGCCTACCTTCCTTTTTACATTCTTGGACTAGGTCTAGTTTTAAGGCTAGTCGATCTGGAGGTCTGTGAAGTTTGGGTTTCCCAATGCATTCCAATCTCATGCTCTAGAAGTAGTCTTTTAACTTTGCCTATAGTTTTGTGCAAGAACGTTGTTTTCAGAGGATCAAGCAAGCATTTGAGAAGGATTTACCACTCTTATATAGGCTCCAGTGCCGGATTGGAGACGAGCCCATAGAATTTCTACTGGTTATTTAACAATTTTTTTAAAAAGTACTGTTTACCACTCCTCCATAAAAAGAAAATAGTGTTTCTGACTACTCGTCTGATATACGACCCTCCCTTCCATTACAATGAGGCATGTGCATCCCAGAACACGTTTTTACTGCCGCACGGTGCTTCTATTTACAACAAATCTGCATTGACCAGAGAAAATATTATGATAGAGTTCTTTTTTTTTTAATATTCCATGCGGATAATACTATGCCCAAATCTTGTCAAATAGACACTACTAGAGAAAAGGGCTTTGGTCCAATGGCATTAGTCCCAGCCAAATTTGCACCCGGGACTAAAAAGAGCTTTAGTCCCAGTTTTATCTACCAACTGGGACTAAATCTAATTGCCAACGGCTATGTCAAAAGTGTATGCAGGCCCAGAGACCTTTAGTCCTGATTTGTAGACCCAACCGGGACTAAAGGTTTCGTTTTCTCCCAGTTCGTGGTTGTAATCGGGACTAAAAGATATAGTCCTAGTTGTTGTCTCAAACTGGGACTAATACTTGATCTCTAGTCCAGGGTTTAATAATAAACTGGGACTAATGGTCTGAGCATATGGCCCAACCCGAGCTCAAGCTAGAAGCAAGCTCCTTTGTTCTTCATCTTCAAACTCCGGCCGGTCTACTCTCCACTCTTCATCGTCGCCAGCTATCTCGACTCCTCCATCTATTTTGCTGTTCTAAAGGTGACCTACTTTGTCCTCTTTTGTTTCATCCGTGCCATTTCTCATTTCATGGTCTAGAATAGGAGAATTTTGTGGTTTTAGAATGGGAATATAGTGGTGGTTTTTTTCTTTATTTATATGATTTGTATGCACAAAGTGGAATGATAAACTTGCATGTTTGGATAAAGTTAGCTTATAGTACTTTATACAATTTTGCTAGTTTTTTCATTATTATATAGTAGCTAATAATGGTGGACTTTTCTTCATTTTTTATGCCATTATTTTGAGATGAAAATACATGCCTTGATAAGTTAGAGCTTATAGTAGTTCATGGTAGCTTATTACAAACTTAGAAATTTATATCACTTGATGATAATAGTATAGTGAGTAGAAATTTATAGTACTTAGAAATTTATAGTACTTGCTAGATCTTTCCTCCAGCAGAAGAAGCCTAGCATCGATGATCTATCTGTTTTTGTTCGAATTGGTCGTGAAATTCTTTTGTGTTGAAGTGCATTTTAGGTTTATTAGTTGTTCTAGTGCTACTTCTCATTGTGCCACATTAATTGTATGTAGCTAACCTTCAATAAAAAGGGGGTTTGGGGTGTAATAATCATATTGATTGACGGATATTAGTGATCTTTTTTTGATGTGTGTTGTATGTCATGTAATGCAGATGAGCCGTCAATGGATGTACAACGTCGACCGCCGCTCCCCACAGTTCATTATGGGCGTGCATGATTTTCTCAATCTGGCCAAGGCAAACATGCACAATGGTTTCATGTGTTGTCCATGTGTCATATGCAAGAATGAGAAGGATTATTCTTCATGTAAGGTGCTTCACAAACACCTTTTTAGGTCGGGTTTCATGCCAAACTATATTTGTTGGACTAAACACGGAGAACGCGGTGTTGTAATGGAAGAATATGAAGAAGAAGAAGAAAGGAATGGTGACTACAATATTTTTCGTAGTTATCTTTGAGTCACGATGTCTTTGGTGATACTGCAATGGGAAAAGTGGATGAAGAGGGAGTGCCTGAAGAAGAGGCTGACGACCATCTTGGTCAGGCCATCCGTGATGCACAAGGAGAATGCGAAAGTGAAAAGGAGAAGATCAAGTTCGAGCACATGCTAGAGGATCACAGGAAATTGCTATACCCAACTGCAGAAGAGGGGCAAAAAAAGCTGGGAACCACACTAGAATTACTGCAATGGAAGGCAAAGAATGGTCTATCCGATAAGGCATTTGGGGAGTTACTGGGTATCCAAAAGAAGATGCTTTCGAAGGGCAATGAATTGCCCAGCAGTACATACGAAGTAAAACAGTTCGTCTGCCCGCTCGGATTAGAAATCAAGAAGATACATGTGTGTCCTAATGACAGCTTTCTCTACTATGGTGAAGCGAATGAGAAATTGGATGAATGCCCAATATGTCATGCAGCACGGTACAAGATCAGGCGGGATGATACTTGTGATTTTGAGGGTGAAGAACGTCCCAAGAAGAAAATCCCTGCCAAAGTTATGTGGTATGCTCCTATAATACCATGATTGAAACGTTTATTCAGGAACAAAGAGCATTCTAAGTTGTTGTGATGGCACAAAGAGGACCGCAAGGTAGATAATATGTTAAGACACCCTGCTGATGGGTCTCAGTGGAGAACAATAGACAGATAGTTCCCGGATTTTGCGAAGGATACAAGAAACATAAAGTTCGCATTAAGTACGGATGGTATGAATCCTTTCTCAGAGCAAAGCAGCAGCCATAGCACTTGGCCTGTAACTCTATGCATGTACAACCTTTGCAGTGAAGTGTGACCCAAGTATCGTGTTAAATGAGGAGGACACACCATGGTTACGAAAAGATCATCATAACCCAGGGGCATACGTCAGAAAGAGGAGATATGGTGTACCCACTTGATGTTTTTACGTATTACTATTTTGTATTCTTATTTAAATTAACTAGTGAACATGCACGTGCGGCACACACGTGCTTTGATTTTTTAAATTGCCATTATCTTATCCTAGTTTTTGTATGTTTTTTAAAGGACATGACCGTGTCTATGGTTGTGAAAGGCAACATTGTATTATTATAAGAAAACACTAAAATTTATGATGTATTGCAATATTTGAAACCCATGTTTGTATAACAAGTGTGATAGGAAATCAATTACATGGCACAAATCTACAGGAGTCACCCAACTCAAGCACAGATTATATACTATATATATCATGAAATGTATTTATACAATGTGGTAAATGCCTTAGTTGAAGATTATATATTACATATTATTAGAAGTTGTTTGTAAAATTTAGAAAAGCTCTTAGAACAAATGGAGTTGTGATCAAAGGAAGTATTCCTCATGAAGCAAATACAATTCTGGCAGCATAATACAAATTCAGTTTAAATTTTTTATGTGTACTTCAGAATACCTGAATGACAACAACACTGCCAAGAAGCATCGCTATCCTCTCATTGAGCTTTTTGTTTCCTGTTTTCTTATTTTTCTGTCTAAACTTTAGGTTGCTAAAAAATAGAGTTTCAGACTTTTACTTGAGCAATAAAGTCAAGTGAGATGATAGAACGACAAAATGTCAGGCCTCAATGAGATTTTTTAATCTTGTATAGTAACTTCTTCGTAGCTGCTGTCGTCAGCTGTTGACTCTTTTGTAAGGAAAACCATTGCAGCTGTTCTAATGAAACCTTTTCAGCTGTTCCAATGAATGATTTGTTAGCCTTGTCAAGTGGCATGTCAATTCCGTCTCTGATTACAATTGATGCAGAAATGAAATCGAGTCAAGGGTACTAAAAGCTTAAATCAGTATCCAAAGAATTGAACAAAGTCAAGGGTGTACTAAAAGCTTAAATCAGTGAGTATCCAAAGAACTGATCAAGGAAGATCATCACTTCCAATCACCCTGTCTCGGAACAGCTGCTAGCTCCCATCTTCCTGTTAATTGCAGGCTCCATTCAATGTGTAAATATACCCAAAGAAAAGATGCACAATTATTAATCTAACAATCAGTAGCCGTCGTACACTGAAACTCCTGAGTTTAATACTCAAAATTATTGGAGCGTGCACAGAAGTTGCTCTGTGACCTCATTTTAAATTTAGAAGCAACTAAATATAACAATTGTCAAAGAAAAATATGGTTATATTATAATTTTTTTTGTTGCTGCTGTTCACCCACCTGTCCTGATACCCTTCCCAGGAGATATGTCAATGGAGATAACATGAACAATATTATAGGAACAACCAGGACATACATGTCTGAACTTAATCCATTAATGCACATCATTCTCTGAACAACCTAAACTCGATTAAATATTGTCACATGGTTGCTATTTAATTCTCTGGTGTGTGCTTGACCAGCTATTAGAAAGAAAATTCCAAGACCATTCACCCTTCTGAAACATCTTTCTCATTGATCTGCACAAAAATAGATACAAAACAATTAGTGAACCCAACAACTTATTTTCCGAGCTTATCATGAATGTAAGACATACTTCCCCATATAGGAATTAGATGTCGTTTAGGATAGTGACACGAAGTTACACTTTGACTTCATATTGTTGTAAAAATACCCATTAAAAACATAATATTATATGTCACATATTTTTCATAAGTGCAATAGCGCAAAAGAAGGTCTAAATTTTATTTTCATAATTTTTGGAATAATATTCTATTTAATAGGCAATTAAAAAGCTTACTTGTGTAATTTAAAATAAACATGGATATAAAAATTGGAATCTGCAGTTCTAGCATCACCTTTAGTCCCGAGTTGATCTAACAACCGGGATTAAAGCGAGCCTGCTATTTTTGGCGCAAGACCGAATTCACCGTTAGTCCCGGTGCAAAATTCAAACCGGGACTAAAGGTCTAGCCTTTAATCCCGGTGCATATCACCAACCGGATGTCGGGATAAAAAGGCTGCGGCATCCTCTCCTTCTTCCCCACCAAGACAAATCCAACTTCAAAACCCTACGCACCGCCGCCGCCACCGCCATATCCTGCCCCTAGGCGCCATTGCACCGCCGTGGCCCTAAAATTCGACGCCGGCGGCCTCCCCGACGAGCGCCGCGGCATCCTCGCCCCTCCACGACGCGCGCGGCTCCTCCTCGTCCGCGCCGACTACGCGAGCCGCGGCCTCCAGCTCGTCGACGCGCGCGCCGCGGATCTTCCTTGCCTCCCCGTCGCGACGGACGCGGCTCCTCCTCGGCTGCCCGACGCGCGCGGCTCCTCCTTGCCCGCGCCGACTACGCGCGCCGCGGCCTCCAGCTCGATGTACGACACGCGCCGCGGCCTCCAGCTACTCGATGCGCGCGCCGCGGATCTTCGCCTCCCCGTCGCGACGGACGCGGCTCCTCCTCGGCTCCCCGACGCGCCAGCGCCTAATCGACGAGCCGCCGCGGCCTCCTCTCGCCTCCCCGACGCGCCAGCGCCTCCTTGCCCTCTCCGACGGGGCAATCACTGAGTCCTAGGCGCGCGGCATCCGATCGGCGGCGTTCCCCGGCATCCCGGACGCGGCGCGGCTCGGCCTCCCCTCCCCAGCGCGACAGCACGCGCGGCCTCCCCACCCCGGGCAATCCATATTTGTTATGTGGCTTTTTTCTATTTCTTGCAGTTTGATTACTATTGGTATATGAGTGGTCTGTAGTGGTTTCTTATGCGGGTTGCAGTAATAGTTGTGATAATGACACCAATAATTTTTTATTAGATTTTTTAGAAAAAAGGAATAATTCTAGCCTCTACAAACATACATAGCCAGCTCTTGTTTCCAGGTAATTCAGGATAGATGACACTCCATATATCTGGTTATGTGTTCTTAGCTGTGGTATTTCTACTGGTGAGTTAATTTAGAACATTTGGGTATGCATATTCGAGGAAATATATCTGGTTATGTGTTGGCTTACCATTTTTTTCTGAAGGTCTGGTTCAGCAATCTTTTTTTTTTTGGTTCTTGGTCCAAGGAGCCATTGCATATTGGTGTTGCTGTAACTGTTGATCTTTTTTCTGTTATTCTTTGCCTTTCAACTCTAATATTTGTTGGGTTTGCATCTGATTGCCCTTCATATTTGTATGAGTAGGCTACAGAAAAATGCAAGGATTACTGGAGCGTCAAGGATCATTGGTGTTGACCTGAACCCCAATAGACTCAAAGAAGGTATCCCTTTGAGCCAAATGCCTGAATCCTCATCTTGTCATGTTTTTTTGATAACTCAGTAACCTCATTTATTTATCCATTTTCAGTTAAGTTTGGTTGCACTGAATATGTGAACCCAAAAGACCACAACAATCAAGTGCAGTCTGTTTCTTTACCTGAACTAATTAACCAGTGACAGTTTTTGCAAAACTTGACTATAGTATCCAGTTTCCTGACACTTTTTAGTAGGTACTGAGATTACCAATGGAAGGGTTAACCACAGTGTGGAGAGCTCTGAAAAAGGGTAAATGCAAAATGCTATTTTTCCAGAGCCTTGTAACTTGAGCTTCGCTGACAGTAATAGGCAACTCTGCTTGTTTGCGCACAGGAATTAGAGGTGGAGATGTAGATGTCAATGCATCTGGAGGTGGAGATGGTAACTGCTACCGTTTTCAGTGAATAGATATCTTATCTCTATAAACCTGTATTGACATCGCTTCTCTGAGTTTTTGTGTGGCTAGAATTTTTTTGAGGATTAACTAGCAAGATGCTATCATTAGCAAGCAACTGTGCTTATGATGCTGATACATAGATCTCATATAGGATGTTATTGTTCAGATTGACATAACATAATGCTGCTAAATCCTTTATCATGTCGGCCCAAGCCGGCTAGGCTATAAACTTATTACTGATACCGATACTTTAGAGTAGATCACCTCTATTACATTATTTAAAATCAGCATATTCCACAAGTCATATGCATAATCTTGTTATAATCTTGCTACATGGCATTTGGCAAAGCTAACCTGTTACTAGTCAAAGGCATGCGTTCGTACTACATTTGGCTGTCATGGTCAAACAAGGAGTTAATAAGAGACCAAATTTACATCTGGAGATGGCAATTGCTCATGATCTATCTTTAGAGTAAGATTATTCGAAATAATAAAATATTCGATTGCTTGATATTGGTGTAATTTCAACACTTATGCATGTTAGAGATTTTACATATATTTTACTTATGTGGCTAGATATCATACAATTTTCACCCGTAGCAATGCACGGGCACTCAACTAGTAATATAATAAATTCATACTTTTGGTGCATACAAATTGCAGAGAATGTGGAGATTGGAAAAGTGCCTACCAGAGGACAAGCTCAAAGTAATTCAAGAGGCAATGTCAGGATTTCTTTGGGATGAAGTTATAGCTCCCACCGGCGAGTACTACTATGACCGTAACATGCTTATACCTAGTAGTACTGACACTAAGCACCAGTTAGATTAGTGGAGATCGAGTGTAATTCGAAGGACATGATAACAATCTTTTGTGTGGATGTAGTTCCACGTACTTATTATTTCATGCATGTATGAATATGCAAATTAATTATTTCAACCGCCTCTATTTTCTATGTCATCTACTTCCATATATTTTAATTAGTGTACAATTCATGAATTATTAGCAGTGTACAATTCGTATGTTAGCAGCGTACAATTCGTATATTAGCAGCGTACAATTCGTATACGAATAACTAAATTAAATTGAAAATAAACCATAAAGAAAAAGGAAACAAAAATAAAAAAAAAGGCAACACTTTTAGTCCCAGTTTGGAAAACCAACTGGGACTAAAAGAAGCTGGGCTGAGGCAAGGCCTGGCGAACCTTTTAGTCCCAGTTGGATTTCCCAACCGGGACTAAAGAGATACTTTTAATCCTGGTTTCCACAACCGGGACTAAAGGCCCCCTTTAGTCCCGGATTGGCAATCCCGGTTGGGCAACCGGGATTAAAGGGGGGTTGCCAACCGAGATTAAATCCTGTTTCTGTAGTAGTGAGAGTAAAACATTATCTTCACTGAGGGTTGATACTGAAACCTGATGAATAAAAAGCAAAGGCATCCGCTCCCTACTAATTTTGCTCCAATGTGGACAACTGATCCCAATATATTTTTTGCCAGTCACTATATAATACGAAACAATGTGAATCAGCATCCAAAGTTCGCTATGTACCACGAACTTTTTTTTTTGAACAGGTCTATGTACCACGAACTTACTAACCCAGTTTCACATAGTAACATTGGCAAACGTTTTCCTCAAGCTACCAAGAAAATAACCTCACGACAAGAGACTTAGTTTAACAAGAACTAGGCATCTCATTATTACTAATTGGAGAGTCAAATAAATCTTAGTATTGACATCATGAGTCACACTAGAAGATCTAAATTCTTCAGACTGTCACAAATAACAAAACATTTGACCTTTAGTTTGGTACACTCAAATAATGTCACAGTTACCATCTTTACAAAAAGTAACTTAAAAGTATAGTTCCCTAATGAAATTCTACTCTACCACTACTACAATAAAGAGCTCCTGAGACGGGTGAAATAGATTTTCTAAGGCGGCATTGGTGTCCGCCCTGTACATAATGGCCTAATCAGGAATATAAGGGGGAAATAGGTTTTTCAATTTGCTGTTGTACCAGTAGAAACATGTGTCATATCAGTCCAAAACACTCGACATTAACAATACTTCATGTGTGAAACCAATTAATTAAGAATTCAGTAAAGAACACGCCTCTTTTTGCTTTACAGGAAATGGTAATCGGAAACAGCTGGTACATATTCAGATCGATCAGTTATGCATTCAGAGGATTTTGGTTTGGAAAAGGTTGGTCCATCAGCTTTTCAATCCTGCACTCACAAGCTAATAATAAGTGGGTCCCTAATAATTGTAGGCATGAATAATATTATTCAACCAAAATTCATAGGACAAACCACATGATTTAGTATTAGGTGATTTCAAGCATCTTATTGATTTATTTTGATAGTTCCTCATGTGAGTGACACAAAGCCAGTGAAACAAACACTGGGATAAAACTAGGCTGACACTACTACAGAAAACTTAACTGAGGAGGTCAAAATTGGTTGACTAAGGTGTTTGCGTTATAACAAACGCTTCGGTTAAAGGATTAACTGAGGCGGTTCAGTTAGAACAACCGTCTCGGTTAATTGGCATTAACCGAGGCAGTTTTCTTAGGCCGGCCGCCTCGGTTAATCTATTAACTGAGGCGGTTGCTGCGCCAGAACCAATTAACCGAGGCAGTTTCCTGGCCTAGCCGCCTCCGAGAGCCATTTCGAAGTGCCTTGCAAAAGATTTTGTGTAGTAGTGTGACTGTCTAGCTTTGAAATACCATGAAACTATCTCGGAAGTTTTCTTTTATATAAAAAGAAAAAAGAGGAAGAACCAGATCAACACAACTTCATAGTCTAGCTTTGAAATACCGCAGCTCACTATACTAACAAGCCAGGGTTCACTGTCCCAAAATAAACATCGTTTCCGGTTTTCGTGCCGCAAGTTTGACTCGATTGGTAGAAAATACGTGCAATATTTATATCCCCGAATAATTTTGTTAAAAAACTATGATACTAATCGATAATATTTATTATTTATAAAAATTGTCAGCATTTGTTTCTCGGTCAGCGAAAGCGACAGTTATTTTGGGACGGAAGTAGTACACGTGAAGCAGCATCCATACTTCTCATTTTCGCTACATACATTAAAGGCTTGAACTTGCTAACCTGGTTTCAAATGTTAGATTAATTGGGGTTCGCCCATGGTTACTCTAGCAATTAATCAAAGAATTTCAAAGGACCACAATAAGTGCTAAATGGGATTATGGGAGTGAGATTAGTACCACATGGTACACTCACTAATAAGAAGTGCTCAACTTAAATTAAATAGGAAGCTAGTGTGTGATTCTATAGACAGATGAGAAGGAGAGTTGATGGGCCACATGTGCGCGGGGCCCTGCCGTGCTGAGCCACACACGTGCTCGGGGCCCTTGCCCTTGCCCTTGCACACCCCTTCTCGCATCTGTGCGACTGCTATTCCTCCATTCCATCGAGTTCTATCCAACAGCTACCAAGTGTTCCCCTAGCTCCAGCTCAAGTTCTCAATGGTGCACGCTTGTATTGACCGAGCAAATGACTAATTCCGGGCGACCTCATCCCGCATTGACAAGTCATTTATTAGAGCACATTAACCGCTTTGATTGTCTAACATATGTACTTAATTACACAGTGACCACTTCACATGGATTACTCCTCTGTCATGAATTATGTTTTCAGTTTCTCGGTACATTGTCTCGTGAATTACGCAGTGAATTATTGGTTGCCCACATGGTAGAATGGAAAAGAGTTGGCAAACTTTACACTCCCAGGTTCAATCTCCTTCCAAACTAAATGAGAGGATTCTGAGAGACGTATCAGAGTTTTCGCTGCGGCACCCACAGTTGTCTTGTCAGAACGTCTTGTACGGATATGGATATATATAATGTGCAGCAAGCTGGATGTACTCGGAGACTATATATCTTTTCCATCATCTCGAGTTCACTAATTATATTGTTTAACCATTGCACGGTACCTTCACCCTTTTTTCTCCCAATCTCGCATATGTATCTCACCTAATATGCGGCAAATATAATGGTATGTTTAAAAAATAATTAAGCTCATCATAACCTAAATTTCTATAGTTCAACACACAAGGAACCGGCTGTAAGCTCCTATCCGGTCTATGCCACATTCGGTGTTCCCAAAGCACTGCTTTCTGAAGTCATTGCTGAAGTCATTGCACATTTACTTAATGCGGCCAATTCTGCCTTGGGCACTGACTGAAATGAAATCTATGGCATCGCTCCCTTCTCTTGCGAGCAACTTGCAATGATATATAATGCCGTGCAGCCCCATGATCTCAATGCAGGGGTGGGGTAACTTTGCAACACTTCCTCGGTTTCACTGCACGGCATTGCTTTGAGAACACGAGAACACGGACTGTGTAAGAAGTCGAATGGTATACTAATCTCCTCAAAAGATCCTCTCCTGAAAATTTGGGTTTCCCGATACATCCCAATCTCACGATAGCTCTTGTGTACTACTAGTAATATTGCCTGTATAGTTTTTTCATGGATGTTCTTCTGTGATTGGGTCTACAAAGTGTAGACGTGGACAACACTGATCAAGCAAAGCAAGCAATTGAGAAGGATTGAACACTACTCTTATGATCCCACGCTCACACCAGCCAACAAAGGCATGTGCATCTCTCCTACAGGTTTGTACCGCATGGTGCTCATATTTATTTATGACAAATCTGCCAGAGAAAAAAAGAGTAATATGACAGAAAGTTAATAACATCAGAATTTCAGTTTCATATTCCATACACTATGCCTGATTATTCTTATCAAATATAGAGTACATTACCTTCACTGAAACCGATGAATTAAACTAAAGCGAAGGTGCAGAATCCGAGGCTTGCTAACAGTCTTACACCAACTTTGAGAACTGATCCCAATTATCTTTTGGCTAGGGTGGCTTTTATTGTATATATAACTACTGGTCCCCTCATACTGCTGCACCATCATTACAAGATAAGATCCATTTTGATATCTTTTTATGTAGTGAAAATTAGAGTGGTCAGTTATGTAACGATGCACAACTAAATTGTTTTCTTTTTATTGCAGCTGACAGTAGCAATAGTGCCCACTCTAATCTTTCTTCTGTTCTACTATACTTTAGGACCTTTTTGTACCATGTTTGTTCTACGCAGTCTTTAAGCAGATTTAAAGGAAGAAATTCTTGCATATCAACTAGAGTTATTAGAAGAAACTAGTGGAAAGTGTGTGGGTGCATCACAGTGCTAATACAATTCGTAGCCCTAGGTAAAAAAATTTGATCCTATAATTTCCATTTTTTTGCCCAGAAACACACTTATTTAATAGTTGGTTTACAGGTTCAGGACACTGGAGATGGTAAATCCAAAGTAGCATCTATCGAAACTACTGGTCAATCATATACAAACCACACTTTGTTACATGGGAATGGTTACAGATGAAAAATTACTGTGCATCATCATGCTATATATTGTGATATCATCCTCTGGTCATTTGTCCATGTTACTGTTATATCCTCTTCACTTATACTGTGCATCCTCGCCTTCTGTGCATCCTCTTCACTTATATTTTTGATGAAACCCCACATTATTGTACGGATTGATGTAGCTGCTCTCCCAACTTTGTTCATGCCATTTCACATATCTCAAATGCTACAGTACATCTCGAATCGGGATCCGTCTACCATTGACCTGTCAACAGTGCTAACAATGTTAGCTTTTGTTCTTGCAGGACGCAGGAATGACAGCATTGGCTACTTGCAGTCGCCTAAATGCCACTACTCTGTAGCCACTCGCTACCTTCCTGATGCATCCCATGCCCATATAGTATCCAATTTTCATTGCCAGCGTCGTCAACTAATTTTATTGACTGATTTGTTCCATAACCGATGCCTGCACTATGCATGCATGCTCACCATCAGGAATGCTCCTGCGAGATGGAGCCACACCAGCAAATTTGCACACCAGTGACTATATATCATGTGCAGAAAAGCATATTATTTGCACACCAGTGACTATATATCATGTGCAGAAAAGCATATGAAGTGCAGTGCATGTGCCTTCACTGCACACATAACGATTAGCTCCCATGTCACTGCACAAAACTATTAGCTCGCGCGTACTGTAGGCACTGCACAATCATTACAAGAGAAGATCCATTGTCTTCTGTTTCCATTGTAGAAACACATTTAAATAAGGGCAACAAAGAATTTAATGCAACATTAGTTTCTCGCTTGCATTGAAACCATCACATTTCAGATAAAATAGAGTCTTCACAGACAACTAATTCCCTCACCAATTTATTAAGACAATGTAATATGTCGTGTCTATTTGAATTTGTATGCATGGCTTCTCTAAAAATGTGACATGTGTCAAACCTGTTGTTACCTCCAGCGTCCTTTTGTTCAAATAAAGGAAACATGCGTCATGAGATTATTAGAGGTACATAGAGCCAACAGTATGGAGCCATGCTTCAATGAATTTTGTCGAGCACCAAGACCAGTACTTTTTTTTTTTTTTTTTGATTGCACCAAGACCAGTACTTGATGGATGGCAATAGGGAGATCTACACACTAGCACTCAAAAACCTAGGAATGAAACCCAAACCCGCTGGGCTCGTGAAAAACCGCATGGGGTTGGGAAGGAGGAAGACGTCGACTATTGCGTCTAGGAGAGTCTGAGAGTTGGAAAATTGACGATTGGAATGTTGGTTCGCTTATATAATTAGGGCTGTACAGTTGGGCTGGGCCATGATACGTGTGAACTTGTGGCCATTCAGTATTAGATGCTATAGTTTTTGGGTCCCCGCGGCCTCCACGGGCCAAAATCTACCATAGGACCTGAATCCACACTGATTTGGAAAAAAAAAAAAAGACGAGAATGGCTATGCTTTGTCCTATAGCATGCACCGTACCAGTTGTTGTACAATTGTCACATGTTCTCTTTGTTCAGTGCGTAACCAGTAGCCGTACATAGCATATATAATTTCTGTACTCCATCGATCCATCCAAAAAGAAGTCAATTTTAAGTTTGACTATTTATAATGAATCTATAACTCCTATAATCCTAACCCCCACTAACTAACTCTCTGGGCTTCTAATTGGTCGAACTTTCAAAAGTGATGTCACCGACATCATCAAAGGAGTTACCTCCACTAAAGCTCATTTATTTTCCACTAACTTTTTCGTTTGAAATAGAAAAGAAGTCGTAGCACATAAACCAAGTATCGTAATTAAAATTCAACTGCACCATGGTATTCCTCATAATAAACTCTTCAAAACAAGACCCCACATGGATATATTTTGATAATTTAAACCGTTTCTAAGCAAAAACCCGTTTTAAGCAAAAAACCTAAAGCGAAACTACATATAACATTGATTAGATGTGGTCCCTCTGAAACATGTATAATTTTATGAAGAAAACTCCTAAATTTTAGGAGGGGGATGACCCTCAGATATAGTAGAAGTGGGGGATCGGGTAGATGAGATTTGGTGATGGCCAGTTCAAATAATCTAGACCATGTATGTCAATGGATACAACCTCCATAATTACATCCATATATATGTATCTATTAATTCATAGTTAAATCTCTTACATTTCTACTTCATACCCGCAGCAACGCGCGGGACATCCTACTAGTAATATTTACATTTGTGTCTCAAAAAAATATATTCCAAACTACACTTTTGTCTGAATCTATTCTCTGGCAACATGGAAGATTGAAGCTTTGCTGCACCAGGAATTTCTGCTGGCATGGCTTTCGGACAAGCTGACTCTCAAGAATGGAGGGTGTCATGACACGCCGACACCTGCTAGACCATACCACAAAAGAGAAGTATCGCAAAGTAAGCCCAGCCCAAGAGATTTAGGCAGTTCGACAACCGTTATCCAAGACCCGAGTTGATCAATTGCTAAGTGGTGTGTGCGTCACGAATAATGCAGTATCTTACGAGTGGGATGGAGCCACTGAACATTGACTTGCATGTTGGCACTGGATATATAGACTGTTTGTTTTGGTTCTTGCAGGATGGTACTAGCTAGTCACCAACTTTCTTTTTTTTCTAACCACTCGCTACTCTCTCCTGATGCATCTTATGCCCATATAGGGTCCAATTGTTTGTTGTTGCCAGCATGATCAACTAATTTTATTTGGTAGAGACTAATCTGTTTCATAACTGAACTTCACTATGCTCGCCATCACGAATGCTCTCTATGTTGTGAGATGGAGCAGCCATGAGCGTGTGACTATATATCATGTGTATAGTAGTATTTCCAACAAAACACCCAACAAAACACCATCATTACAATGGAATATCCATTGTATTTTATTTTTGTTGTCGCGATAAATGTTGACAAGGCACTCGGCGTGAGAGCAACAAATGAACAAAGGAACTGATCCAACATTGCTATATAATCTCTCGCTTGCACCCAAACCATCACATTTCCAAGAAAACATCACATTTCCATCAAAATAGAGTCTGCAAATTAACTAAATGTAACTTTGTCTTTGAATTTTTATGCTTGGTTTTCTTAAAAATGTAAATGTGTAGAACTTGTTTCCATCCCTGCTACTAACTAGCTAGTGTCTGTTTGATCAAAACCAGGAGGCATGTGTCACGACATTATGAGAGGACACAGAAACCATGGTATCACTACCGGAATCGCAGCCGTTGCCGAGTGCTCAAGGCTTTGCCGAGAGCTTTTCCACGGGCACTCGGCAAAGGGCCTCTTTGCCGAGAGCCGCTCTCGGCAAAGAATAAAACTCGGCAGAGACACCTTTGCCGAGAGCTGAGCTCTCGGCAAAAAAGGCACTCGGCAAATATCGGCCTTTGCCGAGGGCCGGCTCGGCAAAGACAAGCACCCGGCGAGGCTGCTGGCAGGCCACGGCGTCAATTTTGCCGAGACCAAAGCTGTTAGGCTCTCGGCAAACCACGGGCTTTTTGCCGAGTGCCTTAGGGCTGGCACTCGGCAAACTATGGTCTTTGCCGAGTGCTCTACTGCAGCACTCGGCAAAGTTTTCATTTTTTTATTTTTGCTCTCCAATTTTTTATTTAGCCTTTTCACATTATATTATACTATGTTTTCAAATATGGCCTATTTTTCAGGTGTTTTGCTATTTTCCGGAAGTTCATATCATTTCATTACAATTTTTGGAAAAATTCAAATTTAAAGCGCACATGCATCCAATAATGAAATTTAGTGGATAAAAAATTGATATTAGCGTTATTTATGGTATGTTAGAGGTGTCCTAAGACTTTGACCTAAAATTTTAAAGACCTTAGTCATGAAACATGACGACCCACGCGTTGCGCAGCGTATTTTAATTCTTAAAAAACATATGAATTCAAAAAATCATAAAATTTGTCACCGTGTGTCATCATTTCATGCGCCGAGGCTTTGATAAAAATTTGATAATGTTTTCGAGCAAGTTGTCACATACGCCGCGTTCAAATCCGACTATCCCCGAAGAACTTTCATAAACATCTAAAGTAATCCGGATGAATCGTAGTTCGTGCATTTTCCATGGTCGATTTAGATGTTAATACTTTTTCATGAGCAAAGTACAGTATAAAAGGCCTCTTGTAAAAAATTTAGCAATTTTTTGAAATTGTTTGCTATTTTTAAATTATTTTTTTTTGTCAATGTTTGTCGAGAGCCCTAGGTTTGGCTCTCGGCAAAGAGAAGTTTGCCGAGGGCTGCCAGCGGGGGCTCTCGGCAAAGATTTTAATTCAAAAAAAAAAAAAATGCTTTCCTCTTTTTGCCGAGTGCGGCCGATAGGGCACTCGGCAAAGAAAGCTTTAATTTTAAAAAAAATCGCTTTTCTCTTTGCCAAGAGCCTAGCCGCGGGGCACTCGGCAAAAGCTTTAATTTTCGAAAAAAAATTTGCTTTTCTCTTTGCCGAGTGCGGGTGATCTAGCACTTGGCAAAGAGCCGGCCTCAGTTATTGCTAATGCAGACTCACACACGCACACTCACCTCTCACCCACACCCGCTCCACACACGCACACACCGCCGCGCGCGCCCACGCCTCATGGCGGTCCACCGCCCGCCCCGGCCCGTGCACCGGGCCGCCGCTCCCGCGGCCACCGCGGCAGCTATCCGGCAGCCGCCGCCCATGCGGCCTGCGCCTCCGCGACAGCGAAGGCGCCGGCGGCGGCTTCGCCCGCCGGCCCGCCACCACCGGCCGGCCGCCTTGGCGAGGCCAGCGAGGGCGCGCCGCCCCGAGCGCCAAACGGCCCATGCCCGGCCCCCCGGCCGCCCCACGCGACAGGAGGGCGTGCCCCCCGGGGCGCCTCCGCAGCGGCGGGCGCAAAGAACCCGAGGCGAGAGGGAGGGAGGAAGAGAGAGGGGAGGAGGAGGGAGGAAGGAGGGAGAAAGGGAGGGAAGGAGGGAGGGAGAAAGAAGGGAAGAGCAGGGAGGGAGGGAGAAGGGGGGAGAAGGAGGGAGGGAGAAAGGAGGAAGGAAGAAGAAGAGCTTCGTGTCCGCGCCGCTCCCGGTCCGTGTCCGCACCGCTCCTCATCAGGGTCGTCGCTGTCACTGTCGTTGCCCGAAGGTAAAGAGCCGTGCCATGGGTTTAGCGTATGTGGTTGTCGACTGTCGAGCCGTCGATGTGGCTGTCCGGCCATGGAGCCGTCGATGTGGTTGTTCGGCCATCATGCCGTGCCGTCGATGTGGTTGTCCGGCCATCGAGCCGTTATATGTGTGTTATTGCAGGTGTGGGTATTGTGACCGTGCAGGGGAGGTGCTGTCCAAATTTTGAATTAATGTTATGTATGTTTCTTTTTTTTGCAGAGAAGACCCTGTTGGAGCCACGCTCGAGTTGACCCCGTTGAGGTTCTGCCTGCACGGCGTCGCCTCGCCACTGCACCGACTCGCCACGGCTCCGCTATCCTGACTGCACCGCCACGTAAGGTATAACCTCTCTTTCCGTATCAGGGTCATAGGTGACGTCACCAAGTTAGGCGTCTCCCGTTCGAAAGAGATACGGCTGTAGGTATGCAGATCTTTGCATATCAAAAACCGTATCTGTTTTGAATTGTCCACATTACTTGGACAGCCCGCGTATGCGTTGTTGCAGCTAGTTTCCGTTGTCTGCTTCGATCGGAGACTAAAGTTCGGCATCACCTCCTTGTTGTTCTCCGGAAACACAATCTCCCCGTCGGGGCGTGTACCTGGAGAACAGTGGGGAGGTGCTGCTGAAATTCCGTCTCCGATCAGAGCAGACAACGGAAACTAGCCCTAACAACGCATACGCGGGTGGGATTAGGACCTATCCTCACCTATTATAGAGTAGGAGGCCGGTGTAGGTAAAATTGATTATTATGTTTGTCGCTAATGTATATGTTAGAAGATGGATGATCGTGACTGGATGTACACGGGCCGCCCAAGTGATCGTGATTACACAGCTGAATGGATTGATAATACACATTTGTTCTTGGAGCAAGCATTCGGCGAGGCTGCTAAAGGAGCGAGTCGGGTTCTGTGTCCCTGCAGTAGATGTGCTAATCGAAAAAGGCAATGCAAGGATACCATGGGCAAGCATCATATTTATTGCACTTATCTTCAAATAAGAAATTGATCCTTTATGTTTGCGTGTAGACTTTTTTCAAATGCGAGGAGGGATACGAGGACAGGGCTAAGGCCTGCTTCACTAGGTCCTGTAAGAAGCTCGTCACCGACTTCCACTACGAGGCGCGTCTCCAGGCTATCGTCACTTACCATGGCCTCAACCTTGGGGAGAAGGTCACCAAAACACAAGCGAGGACAATGAGGCTGACCCGGGACCAGTACCTTGCGGTATATAAAGGATATTATCTTTCAGTTTACACATGTCTACTTTGATCTACTTATATGTGAAATTGTGACGTGCAGACTTGCCCTTGGTGGTGCTCCCTCCACCGCGACTGCTGGGAGCGGATCATGGACAGGTGGTGCGGTCCGGAGTGGGAGGAGACCCACAACGCTAAACGGGAGTGCCGCTTTATGATGCCCGGCGTATCGCACCATCAAGGCGGCCGCAACCTCGCCGGATACGCAAGCGCCTGAGTAAGCTAAATCGATGATTCTTCCCTCACTAACTCTTGATTCTAACTCGTGATTCTTCCTTCACTAACTCCGTTTCTTGCAGTCTCAGGCCCATGGTGGCGCGCCTTGCCCCTCTTCAAGGCATATGCTATGGCGCACAAAGGGCAAGGCGATGTCCGACGTCTCTCGTACAACCCGGGAGGACCCGCCCCGAGGCGTACACCAATGCGAAGTGCACAGCCACCTCGGCGAGTACACGTCCACGGCGAGGACGGTATATGGCGAGGACTACGACCCGAGCACCCGGGACCTTGACCCGTAGATCGTCATGAGGGTGGGTGGAGGAAAGAAGCATGGGCGGTAATTGGATGGGCGACGGCGTCATCGACACGGTCTCGACTCCCACTCTCTCCCAGCTGCGAGCACGAGCACGGACGCAGCGTGCCCATACGTCCACGGCCGCCGGCTTCCACGGCTTCGCTTACGCCACACTCGAGGTAATTCGTGTTGTTGTAAGCTTCAGTCGATGACGTTTCAATTATTCTAACTCCATCTTTGCATTACTGCAGGCCAGGATGGAAGCGGAAAGAAACCAACTCGAGGTTAGTCCGGTTGTTGTAAGCTTTGGTTGATTACGTTTCTATTATTCTAACTCCTTTGCATTACTGCGGGCGAAGATAGAAGCGTAAAGGAGGGAGGCGTTGGAGCGGCACCAGGCGGTTCAGGGCCCGACTCGAGGCCAAGCGGCGAAGATGGCGCAGCTCATCGCCTTCGTCGCCCAGATGGGGGGCACGCTCGGGGATAGAGATCCCACTGGCACTACTCAATCCAGTAGTACCTCAGCCTCCGCCTCAGCCTCAGCCTTCTCTCTTTGGGACTCCTGTAAGTATAAATGTGTATTGGTTTTGCTCGAACTTTGGTCATCACACGTACTAACCCGGTCTCTTTTGTGCAGCCTCAGTCGGCGGGTTCGAACAACCCGGCTTGGCCTACGACGCAGTCACCACAGCCTTCACCGAGACGGGGTGGCGGGGGTTGGCGTGGTAGGCAAAGTGAGTTGGCTATTGAGAGACTTGTGAGTTGGTCGTTGACCGTCTGCTTCTCTTTTTAATAATGCACTTGACCCTTATGAGATTTCGAGACTTGTGATGCACTTGAAATATTTATGATCGGATTGTGATCGAATTTATGATGTACTGTGATGTGATGTGATCAGATTTGATATATGTGATGTGGATGTGATATATGTGTTGTGGATGTGATTTATGAGCTGTGTATGTGATATATGTAATGTGTATGTGATATATATACTGTGTTTTGCTGTGATTTAATGCAAAAACAAATTGAAAAAAATTTATGTGCAATGACCAAAGCACTCGGCAAAGTGACCATATTTGCCGAGAGGCGTGGTCAAGGCTCTCGGCAAAGTTTTTTAAAAAAACCAAGTATCTACTCTTTGCCGAGTGCCTTGACCGGGGCACTCGGCAAAGTATCCATGTTTGCCAAGTGCTCCTCGGCAAAAGTATCCATGTTTGCCGAGTGCCCGCAACGGAGCACTCGGCATAGATTTTCCAAAAAAAAATATAAAAATTCTTTGCCGAGAGTCCCGCCGTTCGGCTCTCGCAAATCTTTCAAAAAAAAAATGTTTGCCGAGTGCCGCGTCAAGGGCACTTGGCAAACCCGCCGTGAACGCCTGGCGCCGTTAACGGCACTTTTCTTTGCCGAGAGCCTGTTTTTGATCTCGGCAAATCCTTTACCGAGTGCCCGTGAACTGGCTCTCGGCAAAGGCACCGTTGCCGATGGAGGCTTTGCCGACGGCTCTTTGCCAAGAGTTAGCACTCGGCAAACTTCTTTGCCGAAAGTTTTGCGGTATTTGCCGAGTGCTTTAGGCACTCGGCAAAGCCGTGAATTCCTGTAGTGTATGGACCCACACTCGCAACTGAATTTTTCCTAGCTTCAAGACCAGTACTTGACATATGGTTCACTTCTTTCATATATATGCTCTAAGTGTCGTACTGGAGTGTTTCATCCCATTTTTTCACACTATCAATTTCTTCACATATAGGACATATGTTTGATGAAGAACTCTATATTATTTTGTTCTGATCGGTTTAGCTAGTATGCTTGGCTGGGTTGTAGCTTTTGAAAAAGCTACTGTGAGCTGTGGGCTTTGAGAAAGTTGCTTTAGAAAAGTTGTTGTGAGAAAATTAAAAGTTGTTTGGGAGAACAACTGGGGTTTTTTTCTACGAGCGTAGCCCACTTGTCATTCACAGTCCACACCAAATCCCCACCTAATTCTCTCCCTCTCTCACTGACGAGCGGATCTTGCTTTCTTCCTTCCACACTCTCTCACTGATGAGCTCGGGTTGCCCATCTTCCACCAGCTAGCTCGCTGGCGCTGGGGTAGGACGCTGGGATAAGGCAGCCCCATGTGCTACGGCCGAGGATGGGGCAGGGCTGCCAGGGATTTAGCAACTGCAGATCGATCTGGCAGAGGTGGGGCTACACCCTCCTCCGTGGCCACCAGAGCCGAGGCAAAGGGATAGAGAATGGAGCAGCGGCCGCCCTGGTGCCATCAGGGCCATGCCCTCAACCGTGCCTACTAGTGTTGGGCGAAGGGGTCGGGCACCGGATCTGGGTCACCCATAGTGCCCGCACAAGCCGAGGACGAAGCTGGTGGCGGTCGCCGTGCTGGGGCAGCGCAGGTCCAAGGAAGCGATTGGAGAAGACGATGGTCCGAACTTGTCCATGGATGTACACTGTTGGACAAGGGCTCATGCCGGCCGCCGGCCATGGAGCTAGGGAAGAAGCGCGGCTGGCCATGGAGGAGAGGAGCTCGCGCTCACGGCGGTACGCAACAAGACCAGTGGCAGGTGGTTTTCTTTTTTGCCCAAAAGCAAGTAAAGCATGGGGAAAGGTGCTTTTGAATTTATATTGTAGTAAAATATGCTTTTGGGAAAAAAAACACCTATGATGTTTGGAGTTTGGACTCTTTGGTTGGCTTCTTTTGCAAAACCAACAGTAGGTTGAAAAGCCGAACCAAAATATAGCATCCACGCCAGCCATAGTTTGCCGGCCTCTAGTTTGTCCTGTTGTCAATTTGCAGACGACTGATGTTGAGCTTATCCGATTGCGTGTGGCAATTACTGAATGTTGTGTGACAAGTACTAGGTGCAACCGTACAAGTCGACGCCCATCAATAGAAATTTTGTCATTTTGTTGACTGCTGAATTTTCTCATACACGAACGTCCGATTATGTAGATCCAGGCAGCAGAAGCAGCAAACTCGCCGACGATCTCGCCTCCGCGTGCCCTGATCCGAGTCATCACGGAGATCGGCAGCGACACGTCTGGTTCTGGTGATGCTTGTCTCACCATGGAACAGGATGCTGTGCGGCGACACGATGCTGGGAGCACCGGTCAGTCGTCGCTGCGCTGCGCAGGTCATCAAGCTCGTCGACGGCGTGTTTGTCGGCCTGTCTCTTGTAGTAGTACTAGTCTCTTAACTTTCATCTAGTTTTGTGCAGGAACGTAACCTTCTTGTGCATGCGATTGAGTCTAAACAGGATCAATCAAGCAATGCAGAAGTATTCTTCATCACCACACTCATATATGACCCCTCGCTCGTTTGACAGCCAACGACAGGCATGTGCATCCCTGGAACTGGAAAAGATTTTTTTATTAGAAATCTGTGGAGAGAAAATGTTATGACGGAGAGTTAATATTGTCTAGAGGATACTCCCGCGCGCGTTGCTGCGTAGATTACAAGGAATCTGAAATGAAATTAAGTAGGTTATTAGATAACTTACATTAAGAGATTGGAGAGGTTAGTGACATGATATGACATGGCTATTAGTGTATGTCTTGCATGTCGAGATATAGAACTTGTGATGACGTGGATAACTTGTATTAAGAGATTGAAAGTTTTGTCATGGCATAACTATTATAGTGAAAGATGATATGGAATAATATTTTTTCCATATTCTTCCATTTCATGCTCGTAATACTATGCCTCATCCTTTTCACTCCATCTATATACGTACCTTAATACACGGAAAACTGAGGATCCCAATAAACTTTATAATACGAAACGATGTGAAGCATCAGCATCCAAACTTGGCCATATACGTACCTTGAAGGCTTAACTTACGAACCATAGGTTGTTTCACATAGTGAGTTTTCTTGTGCTAGGTCGTGTTTGGACACTACCCTAGTGCTAGTAGTAGTAGTACTCCTACTCCTAGTTAACATCATAGCTAACTACACCATCTCCTGGATAGGGCGCATGCGCGTCTCTGGCCGCCGCAGCCAGCATTGGCAGTGGACCGAGATGGCCCATTACCTCGATGCCCACCACTGACCTGTGCACCCTGGTGTGGGCCACACACTCGCATGAAGCTTGAAGTCGACGTGGTATCCGAGTACGCGCCAGAACCACCATGGCCGACAGGACAACGATGGCCCTCCACATAGCTCTGAGATTCGGGGAAGACATCCATGTCCATGCTGCGATTGCTGGTCTGGGTCTTGGTATCCTAGCCGACCCCAAACATCTGGTCGGCAGTAACGAAGATTGACCAATGGATAATAAACACGGACTCCATCGTCATCTCTGTTCAGTACCGTGATTGGGGCGCTTGCAACTCTGCTGGGCGACGCCATTGTGCAGGATTGTTTTGATAACCCAAGAGCATGGACAGGAATTTTTTTGACAACCCAAGAGCACGGACTGCAGTCAGTCAATGGTGTGCCAATTACCCGACACAATCAGCCAGACGCAAGCTAGTGTTTCCCGATGCATCCCAATCTCATGCATGCTCTTGTAGTATTAGTATCCTACTAAGTTTTTTAACTGCGCCTGATCTAGTTTTGTGCAGGAACGTGACCTAACTTCTTGTGCGATTGAGTGTACAGAGGATGAATCAAGGAATTCAGAAGGATTCTTCACCACTCATATATCACCCCCGGGCCTCCCTCGTTCAGCTAACGCGAGGCACGT